>NW_021038230.1:0-10331 GCF_004153795.1 Camellia sinensis | reverse complement strand
CACCTAGTGTTACACTATACTTTGGTTGCTGAGGTTTTAAGGGGTTGATTTCAGAGTTTTGAGTTGGTTTTTGATCAAAAAGAGGTGCTGGAGTTGGTGTTCTTGAAGTGTTCTTCAAGGGTGAGAACTTACCTTTTTAATCCCCATTTTTGCTTAAGGTTTTAGACCTATTTTTATATTGTTTCAAGCTTAGTGTATAACTGATAAAAGTTCTGTATTTTCATGCTTGTTATAGTTGCTTAAGGTCATTTTGGTGTTGGGGGTTGTCTACCCCCTCTTAAGCCTTGTTTGACCCCTTTTGTGCCTTCTTCTTTGGGCTTTGGAACCCTTCGTGTATTGATCTTCTCACCACTAAAATCCAAAGGATTTTCAGTGGTGGAGAAGTGGTTTTGAGGTCTTGTATAGGGAGGGACACCCCTCTCCCCTTGTGACTCATTTGCTTGCATTTAGGGCTCATAAAGGTAGCATGTTTGCATAGCTTTATTTGGCCTCATTTCATAGGGTATTTGGTATTAGTCTATCATGTTAGACCTCTGTTTCATGTTGGTTCGATGGCCTATTGTTTGCATCATGCACTTGCTTTGTAATCCCCTCTATTGTCATAACATGTACCATGCATTTAGACCATCATACTTGCATGTTTTAGCTTGACTTCATGAAGCTCTTATCCATGTTTTGGACATGTTTAAGCTTTGTTTGGGTGTTGATTTGGTCATGTTTGCCATGTTTTGTATAGCCACCATGTATCCTAGCTTGTTTAGCTTTAAGTGTATGAGTCATGAACATGCTTTATTTGGGTTATTTAAGTGATTTGGAATCATTTATCATGCTTTTTTCAGTCCATGCTCCATGCTTGTATGCTTGCATTTACCATCCTTTCAAAGCTTTCTTAGTGCAAAACTAAGAACAAAAACCCCTTTTGAACACTATTACGCACACAAATATAGAGAAAGAAGGAGATATAGAGAGAGAGTGATATATATCATATGTCACAGGTTGTTCAACCTCTGGAAATGGAGGGGAAGCCCTCATTTTATAGGAATTCAATTCCTAAGCTTCTTGGAGAAGCCAACACAAGGGAGCAAATCCCTCTATACAAAAATATCTTCCAAAAGCAGATGGAAAGGGGTCGACTGGAAAATATGGCTGATTGACCAACAAAAATGGTCGGCTGACCAAAAACATTGCCGACCGACCAAAATATTTGGCCGGTAACAAGAAAATAGGGCCGGTGGCCTCAAGCAAAGGCCGGTGAGGTGTGGGGATGGCCAACAAGCCATTCCCTGCCCTCAGAAGCAAAAACACAAGTGTTTGATACACAACCAAGCACAAAACAAACAAGTCGAGAGGTCTTGAGGCAAGGCGCGCGACCGAAGCCTCGGAGAACTCAAGACGAACATGAACATGGATGATCATCGAGTGTTCAAACGATGGCGTCCAAGTCTTGAGGATGGTCAAAAATGGGGTGTCTACAGCTGGGGTTTGAGATTTTCTTTGACTTGCAATTGTCTGGGGATGATGTTACCAAAGAGCCGACAGACCCACCAACTGAGGTTGAACAGTACAAGAAGGAGGATTCCGAGGGCGCAGAGATTGAAATGAGGGTAGCACTGGCTTGTCTACTTTCAGATCCTCCGATCGTACATGAGTGCTTGGGGGATAACTTCTCGGTGTCCATGATCGGGAATGAAATAGCTACGAGCCCATCTTCAAACATTCTGGATGCATCCATCGCACCCTCCCTCATCTGGCAATACGAGGAGGGATTCTTATCGAGCAACACCGGGTCAGGCAGTGAGCCGAAATCTAATTCCACTGAGTTTGTGGAGTCAGAATCAGGTTCCAGCCTGTCTAAGTCTGAGTCCGGTATTCTTGGGGGTGACAACCCGGATGCCACAATCCTGTCTAGGTCGTCTTTTTCTTTTTTTCTTTGAGTCTATTGTAACAGAGGAATCAGACGATTTAGATGTGATTAATGAGAATTGTGCGGCTGTGGCCTTCGAGTACTTTTCTATGCCTTTGATTTATTGCATTAATCAGGTCTTTCAAAATTTCGACGAAAACGACGAGGAAGAAATTCCTCTGGTTTTGAAATATTTGCTTAATCAAGAGCAGGAGAGGTTTGCAAAACCCTTGGTTGATGAAATCACCACAATTAATGTGGGTACTGAGGAGGACCCGCGGCTGGTCCAGATGGGGTCCACGTTGTCTTCGGAGGAGCGCAAGCGCTTAGTTGCTTTGTTAAAAGATTTCAAAGATGTTTTCGCATGGTCCTACGAAGACATGCCTGGAATCGATCCTGAGATCGTACAGCACCGGATCCCTCTTGACCCCGAGGCCCGACCCATCAAACAGAAACTCAGAAGGATCCGCCCCGACTGGGCCCTCAAGATTGAGGAGTACAGCACCGGATCCCTCTCTGTTGACCCAGAGGCCCGACCTGTTAAGCAGAAGCTCAGAAGGATCCGCCCAGACTGGGCTCTCAAGATCAAAGAAGAGGTCACCAAGCAAATTGACGCAGAGTTCCTGCTGGTATCCGAATACCCAACTTGGTTGGCCAATATAGTTCTAGTGTCGAAGAAGGACGACAGAATTTGGGTATGTGTAGACTTCAGGGATTTGAACAAAGCCAGTCCGAAGGACGACTTTCCTCTGCCGCATATGATGAATTAGTGGACTTTACTGCTGGGCATGCGTTGTTCTCATTCATGGATGGGTTTTCTGGCTACAATCAGATTTTGATGGCACCCGATGACCGGGAGAAGATTGCCTTCACCACCCCGTAGGGAACCTATTGTTATAGGGCGATGCTGTTTGGGTTGAAGAATGTTGGGGCTACGTATCAATGGGCTGTGACCACAATATTGCATGACATGATCCATAAAGAGGTTGAGGTGTATGTGGACGACATGATTGTCAAGTCCAAGGAAAGGGAGGGCCACTACACCACCTTGTAGAAATTCTTTCAACAGATCAGAGAGTATCGGCTGCGGCTGAATCCTCAGAAGTGTACCTTTGGTGTTACAGTAGGGAAAATGCTGATGTTCTTGATCACACAGAGAGGTATTGAGGTCGATCCTTCTAAAGTCAAGGCCATCTTAGAAATGCCACCACCGAGGACTGAAAAGGAGGTGCGAGGCTTTCTGGGTAAAGTGTAATTCATAAGACGGTTTATTGCAAAATTAACCTTGACTTGTGAACCACTCTTTGGTCTCCTGAAGAAAGGAAAGAAGTTCCAATGGGACGACCGATGCCAAGCAGCTTTTGAACAAATCAAGCAATATTTACATAACCCACCGGTGTTGTCACCACCTAAGCTAGGGAAACTGTTGATTCTGTACCTTTTAGTGACTGAAACTACGATAGGCTGCATGCTTACACAAGAGTCTGAGGACAAAGTGGAGAGAGCTATCTACTACTTGAACAAGAAAATACTGGATTACGAGACCCGCTACACTCCGCTGGAGAAGGCTTGTCTGGCCTTGGTATGGGCTACCAGGAAGCTGCGACACTACCTGTTAGCTCACTCCGTAATACTGGTTTCGAGATTAGATCCCATCAAATATCTCTTTGAGAAACCAGCACTTACAGGTAGGCTAGCCCGTTGGTTGCTTCTACTTTCCAAATTCGATCAGAAGTACATGACACGCAAATCAGTGAAAGGGAGAGCAGTAGCGGAGTTCCTAGCCGATCATCCAGTTGAAGAGGATGAAATAGTTGAGTATCTGTTCCTAGACGAGGCCATTCTTCATGTCGAAGAAGAGACTTGGACGATGTACTTTGACGGAGCGTCAAACCAATACGAGTATGGGATAGGGGTGTTGCTGATAGCACCCGACAATTTTCGCATACCCTTAGCATTCAAACTTTGGTTCAGAGTATTGAAAAATGAGGCAGAGTATGAGGCATGTATGGACGGTTTAGAAGCCGCCCTAGAACTAGGGGCAAAACGGTTGGACGTCATCGGGGACTCGAACCTTGTTGTATCTCAAGCTAAAGGGGATTGGAAAGTTAAAGAAAAAAAGATGAAAATCTATCACCAGGCCTTGGATATGCTGATTCCTCAGTTTGAGAAGCTGAATTTCGCCCATCTGTTAAGAGAGAACAAACGGTTCGCAGATTCATTAGCAACTCTATCTTCCATGATAGACATTCCTTTTGGAGTCCAGATGGGTCCGATCATCATCGAACATAAATTCCTGCCGGCTTACGAGTTGATTACTGCTATAGATGAGGTACAAGATGAGAATCCCTGGTATTACGATGTCTGGAACTTCTTAGAAAAAGAGGCATATCCACCAGGGAAAAATGCCAAAGATGGGAGGGCAATTCAAAGAATGGCTGCTCAGCTATAATCGTCTGCAGGGTAAACTGGTAACAAAGAGATTGGTCATCTACTGGAGTGCACTAGCAACAGACTGTGTAGTCTCATGTTTGTACAGAGTCTCTGCGAAGCAGCTCAATATAGTCGCAGAAGGAGAATAGTCCAATTGTGGGGTTGGTGACGAGATCGACGAAAGATTGTACGCACAATGATTTAACGCAGTCGGGTGATGTGTAGCTTTGAAACGAATCACATTATGCAGATGGCGAACGTTGATTATTTTGCCACACATGTTAGGCCTTGGTAGTATAGGGCTCTTTCCAGCTCCGGGGCAAAACTGCCCACGATACAATAGCTATACAGCCATCCAGTGGGCAAATCCGCGATGTGGAACATACCATGGTAAGTCCGCCGTGCTACAAGCAGCTATTAACATGACTGTACGCACTTACACATGGCCATGTTATGTTGGCTGGCATTTCCGCACTCGTGATTGGGGTTTTGAAAAGCTATATCAGAGCTCCCCAAGAAGCGGTCCAATGGGCGGCCAATTTTTCTCGCAATGAGTACATCTGGTAGCGATAGACTACCTCTTAAACGCATTAGTTGAGAAAAATTTTGAAGGCCATTTCTTGAGAGGTTCTGGTGAGTGCCTCCGTTGTTGTACAGTCAATCTGTATGGAAACGTCATCGCACTGGTGCTAAGTCATCAGGAAAACCACCAAAATCCATACAATCACATCGTTTACGGGGAGGTACGGATCGAGAGTGTATTTTCGACCAGAAATAATCGGTTGTCCAGCAGTCAAGAAAGGATGGTGAAAATCTAACTTGCTTGGGAGAGAAGCACAGGTCACAACAGGCGTAGCTCCCGGTTTTTCATTTTAAAGTCAAACTCTTCAAATTCCCAGTAAACTCGGGCCCGATTTCAATTCTCACACGGACAGCAAGTTTGAGGCCTCAAGCTTTGAAAAATAGCGCTCCCATTTACGGCAAGAAGCATCAGAGACCAAATAAAATATCGTGACAAAAGGATGTGGAGTAGTCAGAAAAAACTTACCGGGAAGGAACGTCGGTTGGGCCAAGACATCACTCAATTGCCATTTGCTTCCTAGGAATGTGGGGGGGCTACTGGACTTCAATTCGAAACTTCTATCGAGGTGACATCCAACATTATGTTCCGATTTGGTTCGTTAGGTACAGGACTGTAATGGGAGGCTCGGCCATGCTTCATAGGACTCCCCGATTATTCTAGGAATTGAAGGTACTTCCGTCAATGTCAACGAGAATATGGTTTCGCTGTCCTATGTGTCACGTTAAGATACTAGAGGCAGCATTTTGTTGGTCGAAGAGACAGAATAGGCCATCGTTGCGTGAGACCTCACATAGACTGAATTTTCTTGCATGAGAGAAGGCTTGAAAGCACTGATCATGTTTATTACCTAGGGTTAGATCTCCAACGAAGACATTTGTCAGGGCTGATGAATCAAGGCCAAGAATGTAAGATTGTTGTATAGGTCGCAGGAATTGAAGAGGGGGAGTTATAACCTTTTGCTGTCTCCGCAAGGAAACGGGACTTTCATTGAAAACTACGGTTCGAAAAGGTACTCCGTATTTTTTGCAGCGTCCCTCTCTAAGCTATTTCGGAACCCCAGATTAGGCAGTCCAGTACCTGGTATTGGGCCACGTAGAGTCTCGTGTCTATACAACTCATACCAGTGCAGAAAGGTCCCTCGTGCGTGAGTCGGGTGGACTGGTGCGTAATCACTGATTAGACCTAGATTGGCCGTTCGAACATGAGTCATGGTCCCAGACGGGACCAATTTTGGAGTTCGGTGATCAAATATGGACAAGTGAAGAAATACTTTCCCTGAGTGCTGTATACGCACGATACAGGCCCAGCGGAAGAGATATCTCCGACAAGGCGAGACCTTAGGCCAGATTAATTGAAAACTAGGTAGAGCATGAAAAAATTTGGAAGCTTAATTTTATAAAACTCACAGCTTTGAGCGCCTTTAGGTGTAGAAAAACTTCAAGGATACAAATGGCGGGCGGCCTTGGCAGAAAGTGTGAGGAAGCCCGACAAAAATAACAGAATGTTAGTTCTTAAATGATCGGCACGAGTTGAACCACAGAGATGCGTGACATTTACGTTTTAGGCATTGATTCCCATCTTTTGGAATACGTAGGCAACTTCATTCTGAAGTCTAAGCCTAAACACTTCCCAAACAACTTTGTCTGTTGTGATCATGTTTGGCCATCGTTGTGTGAAATATCTGCATTCAAGAGCTCGGTACTTTGATCTTCCCAAACATGCACCTTCAGGAGTGACAAAGCGAGTTGTGAAAACTTTACGAAAACAACAAGTGCGCGTATTCAGGGACCTTAGGGGTACCGAGCGTTTTTTGAGAGTTACTAGGATACATGTTTGCTTGTGAATATAAGACGAATCACCTTCCGTTGATTAGAATCTTTCTCAGGGCACGTGTCCCAGCTTTATACTTTTGGAAATCACATATCGAAAATGGTATATATTGAACCAAGTTTTAAGTAAAAAATGATTTTGGCGTCGAGAATTAGTGCTTTTTACGGCATAACCTAGAGAGCCATTTTTGGACCAAACGGGAAAATTTTCAGACCTCGTAACAGTCACCCTTATCAAGTACCGAGATTGATTTGGTATCTACAGACTTCTGGGGAAATGGCCTACTCTTGAATACAAATTGAAGTTCATCTATATACATATTACAATTAGCGAGTGTACAATGTAAAAACTTGAAGATAGATACGGGTAGTGTTAAAGAGAAAGCAAATAAATATTCGTAACGGGAACTAGCACGGGCACTCATGTACTACAAGCGCGAGTGTGATAGTTGCATACTAAGACCTCCACCTCCAGAGAAAATGCCTGATAACTGTTATATTCTTCTCATCATCTGCCAAGCTCAGTAAGAGACTTCACAACCACCTGCGGTCCGGGCGGCTCCAAATATCGTCATCAAGCTCCAGTAAGACCCAGGTTATAGCTATCGTGCAGAAGGGACGGGTCCGCCCAATTGAAGAGGTGAGGGAACACGCGCTGAAACAGGCCGCCCGGGAAGCTCTCTCTCGTCCTTCCATGCTGTTGACATACCGAGCTAATGGGATATGCGCCCCATAGCTGGAGACTGAGTTGATGTGCAACTTTACGGAATACTAGCACGAGCAGTGACTCCCGGTTTTTTGAAAACGGGTAAGTCTTTCCTTTTGCCTCGAATGAGGACGCAATGTCACTTTGTTACTTCACTGTGCCCACCGAACTTGACGCCGGAGTTTAGACGGGAAGTAAAGGACACAGTTTGTCAAGGCCTAAGTCTTGTAGAAATCAAAATCTGAATCGCGGTCTAATCGGCGCGGGCAATAATCGGGTTGGCGGAGTCATGTTGTAAGTCTGTGACAATTCAAATTTTCCCGGAGCAAGGTCCCAGGCAAAGGAACACCCTCACAGAGCACGCTTAGTTGATTAAGGGGGGAGGGGATGTAGGCTAGGTGGCACCAACGTGAGCCAGTCACGACAAACTCTCCGAGGAATGTTCAACTGCACGGCGGATTTTTTTGAGAGAAACAGCCGTAAGGGATCTATTCGTACCACCATCTCTCAATCAGGTCAAAAAAAATGCACTTCCTAATACACTTAAGTTTGGGCATCGACTTAGGACATTGCCTGGAAGGAAATTAGTTGCGAGACTGGAAAATTATATGGCGTTTGGGACTCATGAGTCCACGACCTGTTCGAGCCAAAATCATATACTCCATCAACCATATCTGGGGAGGAATGAAAAGATGAGAGATAAAGATAGAGAAGGTGGTATTGTAACTGATGGGAGCGGCCGCGCAAAATGAGGGTTATTGCACAATGAGAAAAAAAACCGGACAATGCCTGCATAGCTGGTCCGGAGTGGATAGAATGAGAACCGATTAATATGTGAGATTGTAAGAGTGCGCTCAAGAGATTTGAGCGTTAATGATTTTTAGAAAAAAAGGCTTTAAAAAGTCAAAGAATAAGGTGTTAACTCTTCCAAACGTTACAGAAATGCTTAATTCGCCGTCTCTCGGCGAGGACATTAGTGTCACGCTCCACAAAGACTCCATCATCTCCCTAATGTCATGTGCAAAACTAGTGTCATATCACAATTCCATCTAATTCCCATTGCAGTTTTTGCCCTCTTTTCAACCTCGGACCCTACAAGACCTAAAATACAAACATAAGTTTTGTCATTCAAAAATTCTCTTCTCCAGAGCCTGGGTGCAAGCAGTAATAGTTCATTGACAGCTTTCACTATGACACAAAGATTGCCAAAAGATGGCAGTGTCACTCTTGAACACTTAAAACACCCTGCTCTAGTCATATTTGTTCAAACCTCAACTTTTGATCGCCCTAGTCTAAAAAGACAAAAAGTTGCACTTTATTTTTAGGACACCCCAAAACAACCGCCCTAAGTTTATTCAACCACTTGACGGAACGGTCTACGCGCGCCACTGTGTGCACGTGTACAACGGGCCTGTGGAAAATCGAACTTAAAACTACGTCGGAAAAATGGGTTCCAGACATCTTTCTGTCTCACGACAATCAATGATCGAAGCGTCATGTAAAGTAATGCCCACACTCTGTCCTAAGGTTTTTGGACGTGGCCGAAGCGGACTGGGGGCACGATTTCTTCGTTGCATTCGGATTCCATCAAAGCTTGGGAAATCTTGAAAAGTTGGGGCATATATCTTTGTTTGCCAAAGCTAAAGACCGTGAGTTACCGGATTTCAACATCTCGCCGCGGCATGAAGGAACGGAAAATGCAGCGGAGTGCCCGACTCAACGGATGAATAGTGCATTTTTTGTGCCCATAAGTCCCTGGAGTTTTAGAACATATTTACCCGAGCCATCTCGCAGAGTTTTGGGCGGATGCCAATCTCTGTGAGATTTTGGACAAGGAAGATTACATGCCTTCATTTTTTGTTTGCACAACTGCGAGAGGATTAAGGCCAATGACAGGGAATACCGGGAACCACGAAGCTGGAGCCTTTATAGGAAGAGCGAATCATCAGGACAGACTTGAGTTTGGAAGAGATGTCCGTTGTGGTTGAAAAGGCTCCCTATCTCCCGCTTTGCCCCATTCGGATTACACGAAAGTTGCTCTCAGTCGTTGCAAGTGGCGAACCTAGTGCTCCACTCACAGTGTTTTTTGGGAAATACGACAATCCGCAGGGCACTTGCTCTGGTATAGATCCCAAGTTCTCTCCTTCAACCTTTATCAACACATATGAGCTCTGTGCAAAGATAGGCCCACCATTGACGGTGGTTCATTGGGGACCAATACCTTGGCTGCGGCTACCATATGATTCATGTAACAATCTTCTAACAGATGGGGCCGTCGCGTGTCCAACATTTCGCTCCCAAGAGATTGGCTTATTCCCTTTTCAAGGGGAGTGCAGAGAACCACACGTCCCGAAGCTGTAGGTGGATGCTTTGAGAAGCGTTGGATGAAACTCCCTGGTACGTGATAGTGGCTTGATGAATGGAGCCAAAACCCCAAGGCCAGATCTTCAGCAATAGTTTCTACTGCAGGATATACTTTTTCATCTTCAATTAGTAGTCAACGAAGGTGTGTAACGCTGCTCGCGACGCGGTTTTGCTAGAATCATTAGAGCTGTGGAGGCCAGGAGCCGAGAAGAGACACTTTTTTCGCACACTTAAGCTTTGGAAATCACGAGACCACCGTGCGCAAGGCATGCAGAGCCGTGGGCAGCGAATAGTGTGTGCTGTTTAATAGTCACGAACCAACCATCGAAGCCTCGCCCTGCCACATAGGGTTTAATTATCCGCCCTTGACCTAATTGCTGTCATAACCACCAGTAAGCACCCTTCTCTGCTGAATTCCTGCGCCATCATAAGTACCTGCCTCAGCAAAGGGGAGACACTGGCGTAAGTTGCGTCTGATCACTAAGGTCTTTTGCGCTCTTGATACCCCTGTAA
>NW_021038226.1:0-26050 GCF_004153795.1 Camellia sinensis | reverse complement strand
CGAGGTTTTTAACAAGTTAAAATCAACCCCCCCTGTTGGAGCGATTAAGTAAGTACCCTTCCTCTGCTAAATTTTTTGAAGACCTTTGTACGCAAAAGCGTAAATCTTAGGACAACACGTGTCCCAAAAGGTCATACTCACGGAGGCAGTACAGCATCCATCTTATTGAATGACACACCCACTAAGCTAAAGGCTCGGGTGCCCCAATAATTGCATGCATATAGGGATCATTTCAATGATAAGGCCTATAGACACTCATTTTGACCGCCCTTAAAGACTTGGGCGCTACTGATTGTTTACTTTAGTGATGCAGGCTATGCTATGCAAAGGGTCGATTTCTTTGGCAAGGAGAGTGTCAAATCCAAACCTCACCACCCTTTTTTGGACCAAAACTATTTGTAATTGGTTTTAGACCTTAAGGCCCTCTCTTTCAAAATATTTTGAAAAGATTTCTGCATGTTCGATGCTTGCATTTTGTTAAATGTCGCACTTTTCGTAAACGAGCAAGGACAAAGTGGAAATGAATTGAAGGGTAGATGAAATCTTGTGAAAAATCTATCAAAACACCTGTTTAGGGGTATGGGATTTGTAGACACCCCATTTTTGACCGACCCTTAAGACTCAGACGTCACTGATTGACGCTTGTAGTGTGTTGCATAATGTGCTCGTTCAGAAGTTTCAGAGTTGCGGCGTGAGCCCTGCTTCCGGACTTCCGAACCCCTTTTGTACCTTGCCTCGGTTTGCGAACCAGGCTCGATTTTCCGGTTTCTTTTCCTGAGGGAAGGGAGAGGCCCGTAGACCATCTCTCAATGTCCGTAGGCTACATTTCGTGGTCGTAGGCCATTTGCATTTCGGATCCGGTTTTCGATTTTTCGGAATCGCTTGGCCATGTGCCTTGATCGGGACCGCTTAACATCTCCAATTTGCTCGATTTTTGCATACTTCCTATTTTTCTCCCTTTTGAGGGACACTGGGGGGCTGAGAAACCCACTTCGTGGCTGAATGCCACTTTCGGTGCTTAACAGCCCATTTTCGGACCTCGAACTGCGCGTTTTGGCCCCCGAACATTCGTTTGCAACGGTTTTCGTTCATTTTTGGCAGGTACTCTGTTTTATCACGGAAGGTCACTGAAGGTGGGAGCCAGTAATTGTGCAGCAACCAGTTATATATCCTCCGACGCCCTTCGACGCCCGTTTTTCACACTTCCGGGCTAATGTTGAACACCTGGGGCCACATTCTTGAATTACTCAACCACGTATTTGTGATGTACACCACTTGGGAGGATCCTAAATTGTGTGGCAGCCAGTAATTCCACCTGACCCTTTGAACCCCTCTTTTCGGCTAATTGTGAACACATTGGGGCCATTTTCTTGAACTTGAACCACATATTTGTGATGTACACACTGGAGGATCCTAAAAAGTGGTTTGGCCGGCAGTAATTCCACCTGACCCTTTTGAACCCCTCCTTTGGGCTAATGTTGAACACCCTTGAGCCACTTTCTTGGGACTTTTAACCACAGGGTTGTTGAGGACACATGGGAGGACACCACATGTAGTGGCCGGCACTAAATCAGCTTGACCCTTTTGACCCCTAGCGGCCGGCTAGGGGTGTGGCCGGCCGCCACCTGCAACCAAAATACTTTGGCCGGCCGTAATCTCAGCACTGTTCACTTTTACAGCTGTATAGCTTTAATCCCGGAAAATATCTGTATCCGGGGATATTTTGTGAGGGAAAGTTGCCTCCTTTTTCCCCCACCTTTACACCCTCTTTTGTTCCATATAACCAAGGAAAAATATATTTTGGGGTTAGAAAAAATTGTCTTCAAGCCTCAATACACATATCTCCTTCCATCTTTCTCATTTTCCTAAAATCCTAAGTCCTACACCTTGTTTTCTTCATCACACCAAGCTCTACACCACCACTCCATTTCAGCAGCAAGGGGAATAATCTCAGCAGCTAAGAGGTAACAAACTGGTCCAAGAAGCAACAAAAGCTTTGGTCTTCAGGGTAGTTGCACTTCACCTTTTGGCCCTTTTCTTGTATCTTTTGTAATCCCTCTATGCTTTTTGCTTTTGAGCTCCGGCCATTAACTTAAAGGGCCTTCTTTTGACTCATTTTCATGTCTCATTAAGGGCTCAACCCTGTTTGAGCCTCCATTGGCACTTGCTTCATTATCCCTCTAAAATGTCATTTTCTTGCATGATATTTTTAGCTTGTGTGTGATTTTTTTTGGAGCATGTTGAAACTGATAATAGCGTTATTTTGAGCCCCTCTTCAACATTGAAGAAGGCTAAAACACTGTTTGGAACTTCCATGTTGTACTTGCCTTTATTACTCCTTTTTGGTCCCATTTTTGCATGCTTTGGCAGCCTATTGTGCTTTGGTTTTTGGCCATTTACAGCACTGAAATAGTCTCATTTGTCCATTATTCATGTTTAATTTAGGCCTTTCATGGTTGGGACCTCCATATGCACTTCATTTATATCTCTCTTTTGTCCCCATTTTTGCATGCTTTGGCAGCCTATCATGCTTTTGTTTTTGGCCATTTTACAGTTCTGAAAATAGTCTTATTTTGGCCATTATTCATGTTCATTAAGGTCTTTGCCGTTTGTGAATATTTTGTATACCTCATGTTATAGCCTCTTTTTGACCTTATTTTGCATTGCATTTCTAGCATGTTTGTATGCTGTTTTGGAATTTTTACAGTTCTGCAAATAGTCATATTTTGGTCCCTCTTCAATGTTGTAGAAGGAATTTTCAGTTTGGGCTTTGCATATACCATTGCTCTTTGGCACCTTTTGGCCCTTTTCTTGCAGAGAGTGCAGCCATACCTGTGTTTGTTTTTGGGGTTTTTAAAGTTCTGGAAAACATCATATTTTGGCCCTCTTCAACTTTGTTGAAGGCCCTAACCTGTTTGAGGACATCAGCTATGAGTTGCTCTCTAATCCCATGTTTAGGCCATTTCTTCATGCTAGTTTTGCCCTATCTTGTTTTCTGTTTGGCCATGATTTGTACTAGTAAATGCTAATTGGGCTGCCTTGCTTTGTCTTTACATTCATGTACCAATTTTGCATGTTTGGTATAGCTATAGGCCATTTCGGGTGCCAAAATCAGTTCGGGGACTATTCCGCACATCGGGTGTTTTCGCCTCATTTCGGGGCTTTTCCCCCACTTCCATTGCTGAAAATCCATTAGCATGCCTTATTGCCATTTCCATGCCATTGCATTGCATATGCATTGCCTCGGTTTTGCGTGCCGTGTGCACGCATTTCGAGCACTTCATTTTCATCCATCGGCATCTTATTGAGTGTGGTTGGAGGCTCTTCTCATGTTGGTATAAGCCACATCATGTTTTCATGTCATTTGTATTGCGTATGCATTGCCTCGGTTTGCGTGCCCGTGTGCACGCATTCGAGGCACTTCATTTTCATCCATCGGCATCCTATGTTGAGTGTGGCTGGAGGCTCTCTCATGTTGGTATAAGCCATATCATGTTTTCATGTCATGCTGCATTGCGTATGCCATTGCCTCGGTTTGCCTGCCGTGTGCACGCATTTCGAGCACTTCATTTCATCTATCGGCCTCTTATGTGAGTGTGGCTGAGTCTCTCATGTTAGTATAAGTCATGTTGCATTCTTATGCCATTCATGTCATTTGTATTGCATATACCATGCTCGGTTGCGTGCCGTGTGTACGGCATTTCGAGGCACTTCCATTTTCAATCCATCGGCCTCCTTATGTGAGTGTGGCTGAGACCCTCTCATGTTAGTGTAAGCCATATCATTTTTCATGTCATTGCATGCATTATGTCATTTTTCTCAGTTTGCGTGCCTGTGCACGCATTTCGGCATCTCATTTTTCAGCATAGTGCATACTAGTTGTATCTTAGATCGCATTCATCATTTTCTCGGTTTGCGTGCCCTGTGTGCACGCATTCGAGACATCTCATTTTCATAGCATTGTGCATGCTAGACTGATCTTAGTTGCATTCATGCATATCATGCATATTGCATCTGTGTCGGAGTAGGAGGTAGCCGGGGCTCGAGAAACGAGGTATGTTCCGTATCGAGTGACGGAACGTGTCTCAATTCCTAGTCACCGACCTCGCGGATCATCCATGATGGAGTTAGGTTCTTGTTGGTTTTCATGTGCATTTCATCCATATTGAGTTGTGCAATTCGACTCTCTCGGCCATCATGCCTCGGTATGCGTGTTGTGGCACGAGATCGAGGCATGCATATATTTGTGAAATACATTGCTATCCCCTTTCCTGCTCTCTGTTGCCACAAAATGAAAGAATCAGCAACTTTCAAGATGGCACCGCTTTCCAAGAAAACTGCTAACAGAGGCTAATTGGGCTCCCAGTGGATTTCCAGCGCAAGCCCCCAGACATGCATCATCCATACAAGAAGCAAGCAAGTCCCTGGCTTGCATGCCAGTTTTTACACGTTTCTTATTTAATTTGTTAATTAATTAGGAATTTGTATTAATTATTTGGACTGTAAATATTGACTATTAAATTATTCTTTTATTTGGACTGTATTATTTATTTCGGACCCTCTGCGCTGAGGGCATAACTTGTAATATGGTGCGTGTGTGTGTTGCATGTCTTCCAACCCACGTCTGTATCTCCTTTATTTTTATCCGCATGGATGGTTAGATTAGGGCATATTTCAAGTAGCATACAGTTGACAAGCATGTGCATTCATTTCATCTGTTATTGCATTTGCACCAGGGCTCCGGCGCAGTCATAATCTAACTGCATTGTATTTTTCAATTCCAAATGAAATACATGATAGTTTGTAGCATTTCAAGCCATGTTTAGAAATAGCCGAGCCTGCTATAGTTTGCATTTTGCATGTGTTGCATTAGGCATTTATGTATAGTTAGGATCATGCATGGATTTTTCTAATTAGTTTCCTTTTGGCTTGGAAGTAGTACCCGATAAGCTTTATGCTTTAGCATCTTGCATGCGTGTGAGTGAAATGCATGAGTTTAGCTGTACATGAGCAATATTGTTATGTGATATAACGCCTGAGGTCTTGCCTGTGGGGTGAAGGTTGGGTTACTTAAATTTTGGAATAATCATTAAAAGTTTCAAGCCCTACTGCGGGTCTTTAGCAAACCGTTCAAAAAGCGAACATGAAATGTTTTTGTTCCAATCTCAGGACTCAGTCTATACTTGTATTGCTGTGCGCATCACATAGTAACCTTAGGCTTAAATAACCGAATAAGGAAACACAAAGTTTATCAAAAAATTAGATATATGGTTAGTAAGAGGGCCGTCTTTTTTTGGGAAAATGGCGAGCGGGGATGCTACGAAGTGTGACCTTCCCCAATCAGCGTACCCAGTCCCGAAGCCCGAGGCTAACTTGGTTTGATGACCTGGACACTGCCTTTGTTCACCACCGATGTGTCCAGATAAGTTTCCTAAATTCCATTAAAAAAACAATTTAGGTTGTGCAACTCTGTATTGGCAAAGTAGTCCATGTTTGTACTTCTTTTTCAAAAAATCTGTTTTCAAAAACGAATTTGCCGGATTTCTTGTTTTATTGGGACTCTTGGTTCAGGACTTAGAACCGTGACAAATTTGAGAGTCCTGAGCATGTAGTGACCCGAAATGAACAAACGGGAAGGGCTCGTTCCCTCGGGGCGGTTCATTGGACGTACGGGATTATGAAGAAAAAGAGGAGAGGAGAGAAGAAAACAAGTTTGGAGAGCAGTTCGGGCATGAATCTCGACGGAATCCAAAACTGAGCAGTCTTCAGTACAACATTAGGATAAACTTTTTTTTTTTTTTCACACTTGGGAATTTTGAAGTGATGCTGCACCATCTGGAAAGAAGAAACTTCCAGGACTACAATTAGTCTCAAGATGACCTGAAAGGAGTCCAGATGAAGTGAGATATGTCCGGTTGAAGTCGGGCCCAAAAGTAGATTTTCTGCCCCACCAAGGTTGTGGGAAAGTTTATGACATGATTGGGTTTTTGGCATGTGCCGGCCAATTGAATGGCCAAGTTCGGCCCCTTGCCGTCCAAGGGAGATATGTACTTATGTGACTGCCAGCCAACAATAATGGTAAAGTGCCGCAACAGTTACAGTGCTGGCCACAGATTTGCCAGAAAGCAGTTGGGCAGATAAAAACATATTTTTGCTCAGCTGTACAACTATCCCTTTGGAGATATTCGACCCAGAAGCCTTGATATTTTTTTTTTTTTTTTTTTTTTTCTATGATGTGAGAGCTTATGATTATCATATTTCAAGGGGACAACAATTTCGACAATAGAGGAAGAAGTTTTTGGGTGCGTTTTTCTCTTTTAATTTCCAATTCTCTTTCTAATTTTCTCACTCGTCTCATAAAAGCTCATTTGTGCTAGAAGGCTTGCTATATCAACCATTCTACCAACCCTATCAAGCCTTATAAAAGGAGAGATCTCTCTCTGGGTGAGTAGCTTGGGACTGTTTAAGCTCTAACTGGTGGTTTTTGGGACTTCAAATCACAGAAAAGTGGCTGTTCTTAATGCTGCTTATGCTCACGGGTGAGCATCTCTTCCTCTTTTAGCTTATTTTCATACTTGATTTTTACGCACCTGGTGACAAAACTGTTTTTGGCTTGGTATCGTTGAGAACTGAAAAAACTCTATTTCTGTTAGGTCCTAAAAATGGTTGGGGTATAGCCGTATTTTCGTGTTCGGGGAGTTCTTCTTCCTATTTTGTTCCTTTAAGATTGGAAAATAGCTTTTAATGTCGTCTGTACCGTCTTTTTAAGGCTATTCAAAACCACCTTGTTTTTGCCCATTTAACCACTGAATTCTAGAGAAATTTCATGTAAGATGGTGGAAAGGTGATATTTGAAGGTCTTAATGGGGAGAGGGGCCCCCCTTCTTCTTGTCTTGTTAGCACGTGTTGTTGGCCTATCAAAATGGGCATCATGTATTTCTCCCTTCTTGAGTCTAAAGTGTATATTTGAATGTATTTTTTCATTGTGATTTTGAGATACTCCAACTTCCTTACTATGAACTCATGTTTTGGTATTGGATGTGGCCACATTTTCACTCTTTAACTCTTATTATTATTATCACTGCCCTTCCTTTTTACACCAGTAATAAGTACCAATCTCCTGTTGTTATGTTAGAGAGAAGATGTGGCCAATCACCAATTCAAGTCAGTATAGTCTAAAAAGTCACAAAAACATGCTCAAAACTATCTACAAGAAGAGGAGAAATAACAATGCTCATTTTGATTAGGCCAAACCAACACGTGCTAAACACAAGGATCAAGAAGAGGGGGGACCTAACCCTCTCTCCATTTAGGACCTCAAATCACCTTTGCCACCACTTTCTGAAAATTTCTTCTAGAATTCAGTGGTTTAAAAGGGCCAAACAGGTGGTTTGAACTAGCCTTTAAGACGGTCAAAAGCCTATACAAGCTAGGAAAAAAGGAAAGACAACCCCTGAACACAAAATAGGCACTAAACCATCCATTTTTGGACTAAAAAATAGATTTTTCTTCCAGTTTCTACAACCAGCCAAAACATGTTTGTAAATGGTGGTAAAAAAAAGTATTGAAAATAAGCTTAAAAGGGAGAGATTGCTCACCCTTGAAGACATAGCACAAGAAAGCCACTTCTCTTCTTGAGCCAAAACCACTCTTTCAGAGCTTAACAAAGTCCAGCTACCTCAACCCAAAGATGATCCACTCTTAGTTAAGGCTTGCGATAGGTGAAGATGGTTGTATGCAAGCCTTCTAGCACCAAAAGCTTTAGATAGAGAGTGAATCTGAGAGAGGATTAAAGAGAAAAACGCACTCCAAACTTGCTTTCCTTCTATTGTTCCTTGAAATTATGTTGTTTCCACCTTGAATATGATATTTTAAGGCTCTCATTCATATAGAAAAAATATCAAGGCTTGGGTCGAAATATCTCCAAAAGGAGATAGTTGTACAGCTGGAAAGCAAAATATCTGCCTCAAAACTGCTTTTCTGCCATCTGTGCAGACTGTACCACGGTTGGCCTCGGCATCTATTACCATTGTTGGCGGCAGCACTCACTCTGTTGGACGGCAAGGGGCCTGGACAAATTGGCCATCATGGCCGGCACATTGCCAATTTAATCCCCATCATGGTCGATTAAACTATCCACCTCTGTTGGGCAGAAAAATCTACATTATTTGGTTTGCCCGACTTCTTAACCGGACTATCTCCTTCATCTGGGATCTCCTTTTCATGGGTCATTACTGAGGACTAAATTGTAGCACTGGAAGTCTTCTTTTCCATATGGTGGCAGCATCACTTCAAAATTCCAAGTGTGAAAAGGTAAAGATCTATTGCCATTTGACTTTGAGACTGCTCATTTCTGATTCCGCCGGTATTCATTGCCCAACTGCTTCTCCAACTTTTTCTTCTCTCCTCTCCTCTTTCTTCAAATCCCGTTAGAGTCCCCGACGCCCCGGAGAGGAACGAGGCTCCCGTTCTGTTCATTTTCGTGTGGTCACTACAGCTCAGGACTCTCAATTTTGTCACGGTTTCTATCTGCAACCAAAACATTGTCAAATCCTCCCGGAAATAGTTTTGGAAACCAAAAAGGGGGATTTTGGATAAGCATGTTAGTTACAACACATGGAATACTTTGCCAGTTACAGAGTTGCTTCACCCTAAATGTTTTTAATTGGCGAAATTTTAGGAACCTGACTTTCGGTGCCAAAGGCCACGTGTCAGTCATCACCAAAGTTGTTTCGTGCTCCAGGGCTTGGTACGAATTGGGAGAAGGTCACTCTTCGTTCGAGCACCCCCGCTCGCCGATCAAAGACTCGGCCTCTATCTAACCATGATATCCTATTTTTTGAAAAACTTGTGTGTTCTTTTATTCCGGATATATTAGGCTTTAGGTACTATGTGATGCGCACTGAGCATTACAAGATAAGACTTGAGTCGCCTGAATTGGAACAAAACATTTTTCATGTTCGCTTTTTCGAAACGGGTTTGCATACCGCAGATGGCTTGAAACTTTATAATTGATTTTTCAATCTTAAGTAAACCCAACCTTCACCCACAGGCACTCAGGCAGTTATATCACATAAGGCATTATTTTGCTCAATGGTAAGCATGCTTATCATGGCATTCACTCACACGCATGCAAAGGATGGCTAAAAGCATAAAGCTTATCGCGGTTACTCCAAGCCAAAAGGAAGCTAATTAAAACCATGCATGATCCAACTATTACATAATATGCCTGAATGCAACACGATGTCAAAATGCAACTTTATTATAGCAGGTCGGCTATTCTAAACTGGCATATGAAATTGTCGATACAACTATCATGTATTCAATTTGGAATTTGAAAATACAATGCAGATTAGTTTATGATTGCGCCGAGCCCGGTGCATGCAATACAGATGAATGAAATGCAACATGCTTTGTCATTACTGTATGCTACTGGAAATAATGCCCTAATCTAAACCATCATAAGGATAAATAAAAGGGAGAAAGCGTGGAGGGTTGGAGACATGCAACACACACACGACACACTTGATTACAGTTATGCCCCTCGCGCAGAGGGTCCTATATTAATACAGTCCCAAATAAAAGGGAATATGTAGTAGTCCAAAATATACAGTCATAATAATAGAGCAAAATTCCTAATTAATTAACAAATTAACATAAGAATCTGTTGATAAAACTGGCATGCAAGCAGGGACTTGCCTTGCCTTCGATGGATGATGCATGTCTGGGCTGCCTTGGCGCGAATCCCTGGGATGCCCCAATTAAGCCTCTGTTTAGCAGTATATGTCTTGGAAAAGGCGCTGCCAAACTCTGTATAAGTTGCTGATCTCATTTTGCTGCAACAGAGAGCAGGGAAAGGGGCATAGCAATGGTATTTTCACAAATATATGATGCCTCGATCCTCGTTGCACCAATCACGCATACGAGGCGATGATGGCCGAGAGTCGAATTGCACAACTCAATATGGGGAATGAATGCTACGATGAAATCATTCAACAATTTTGAATCCTTTTAACTCCATCTGTGATGATCGTGGATGTGTCATTGGTGACTAGGTAAATTGAGACATTGCGTTCCGTCACTCTGATATGTACGAACAACACTCGTTTCTCGAGCCCGGGGTCTACCTCCTTTCCCCGAACCGATGTGCAATAGGCATGAATGCATGAATGCAACTAAGATACAGTCTGCATTTGCCACAATGCTATTGAAATGAGAATGTTTCTCGAAATGCGTGCACACGGGCACGCAAACCGAGAAAATGACTGAATGCGATCTAAGGATACACCTAAAATATGCACTATGCTTGTTAAAATGAGATGCCTCGAAATGCGTGACACAGGCACGCAAAACTGAGAAAATTGACATATGCAATGCAAATGACATGAAATATGATTATGGGCTTACACTAACATGAGAGGGTCAGCTACAGGCTCACATAAAAGAGGCTCGATGTGATGTAAATATTAAGTGTCCTCGAATGCGTACACACGGGACACGAACAAACTAATTGGAATGGTTATATGCTTAAATACAAAATTGACTATTGAGTTAATGGCATATAGAATGCAATGGACTTATACTAACATGATGAGAACCTCAGCTCACACTCACTATAAAGGGCCGATAGATTTGAAAAGAAGTTGCCTCTGAAATGCGTGCAACCTATCGGGGCAGTGGCAAAACCGACAAGGGGCAATGCATTACCATGCAGGTGAGCCGAGAAAACATGATATGGGCTACTATACCAACATGAAGGAGCCTCAGCCACAATCCAATAGGATGCCGATGGGATGAAAATGAAGTGCCTCGAAATGCGTGCAACCGGGCACGCAAACCGAGGCAATGGCATTACGCAATACAATGACATGAAAACAGATGTGGGGCTCTTTACTACCAAATTGAGAGAGGCCTCAGCCACACTTACATAAGATGCCTGAATGGATGAGAAATGAAAGTGACCTCTGAATGATAGTGGCACACTGGGAGCACGTCAAACCGTAAGCAAATGGCAATATGCACAATGCAAAATGGCATGGAAATGGCAATAGTATTGTTATGCTAAATGATCTCAAGCAAATTTGGAAAGTGGGGGGAAAAAGCCCCGAAAGGGCGAAAAACAACATCCCGAATGTGCATGGAATGGGAAGTCCCGGAAACATGTGAATTTTGGGCACCCGGAAAATAGGCCAAATATAGCAATATACCAAACATGCAAATATTGGTACATGGAAATGTAAAAGACAGAAGCAAAGGCAGCCCCAAAAGTTAGCAATTTTACTGGTCAATCTCATGGTCCAAATAGAAACCAGGATAGGGGCAAAACTGCATTGGCAAGAAATGCCTTAAACATAGGGATTAAGTATAAGCAACTCATAAGCTGATGTCACTCAACAGGTTAGGGCCCTTCAACAAAAGTTGTTAAAAGAGGGGCCCAAATATGATGTTTTCCAGAACATTTAAAAACCCCAAAACCATAACACAGTTATGGCTGCACTCTCATGCAAGAAACAAAGAGGCCAAAAGGTGGCCATAGAGGAAGTAGGTATATTGGCAAAGCCCAACTGAAAAATTCCCTTCTACAACCATTGGAAGATGGACCTCAAAAAATATGTTACTAATTTAGCAAGAACTGTAAAAATTCAAAACAGCATACAAACATGCTAGAATGCACAATGCAAAATAAGGCTCAAAAGAGGCATATACATGAGGTATACAAAATATTCCACAAACGCTAAAGACCCCTTAATGAAACATGAGGGATAAGGGCCAAAATAAAAGACTATTTTCAATCTGCTAAATGGGCCCAAAAAACATAAAAGCATGAATAGGCTGCCAAAGCATGGCAAAAAATGGGGACCTCAGATAAGTATTGAGATTGTATAACATTGATAGTGGCATATGAGGTTCACCAACCATGAAGGTCCTTAAAATATTAAACTGAATGAATGGACCAAAAAATGAGGACTATTTTCAGCTGCGATATAAATGGCTCCAAAAACCAAAGGCACAATAGGCTGCCAAAGCGATTGCAAAATGGGGACCAAAAAAGGGAAGTTATAAATGGCAAGTACAACATGAAGTTCCCAAACAGTGTTTTAGCCCTTCTTCAATGTGAAGAGGGGCTCAAAAATATAAGCCTATTAGCAGTTTACACATGCTCAAAAAAATCACACACAAGACTAAAATATCCATGCAAGAAAATGACATTTTAGAGGGATTAATGAGCAGTTGCAAGATGGAGGCTCAAACAGGGTTGAGCCCTTAGAGACATGAAAATGAGCTCAAAAGAGGCCACTTTAAGTTGATGGCCGGAGCTCAAAGCAAAAAGATAGAGGATTACAAAAAGATACAGAAAGCGGCCAAAGGGTGAGGTGCAACTCACCCTGAGACGGCAAAGTTTTTGGTTCTATTCTATGGACCAAGTTGTTACCTCTTTAGCTGCGTGGATTATTATTCTCCCTTGCTGCTGAAATTGGTAGAATAGGTGGTGGTAGAGCTTGGTGGTGATGAGGAAAAAACAAGGTTTGTGGACTTAGGGTATTTTTAGGAAATGAGAAAGAGGGAGGAGATATGTGTTTTGTAGGCTTTGAAGACAATTTTTTTCTAAACCCAAAATATGATGTTTTCCTTGGTTATTATGGAACAAAAGAGAGAGATGTTAAGGGGTGTTGAAAAGGATTGGCAAACTTTTCTCTCTACATATATTTTCCCCGGATAAGATATTTTCGGGGGAATAGCTTATACAGCATGTTAAATGGAACAGTGTGAGCGATTTACAGCCGTGGCCAAGATTTGGGTTTGACAGAAGTGGCGCCGGTCCACACCCCCTGCGGCCCGCTAGGGGCAAAAGGGGCAAGCATGATTTAGGTGGTCTGGGTTCCACTACATGAATTTGGTGGTCGTCCCCATGTGTCCTTCACCAAACCCTGTGGGCTTTAAATAGTCCAAGAAAGTGGCTCCAAGGGTGTTTCAACATTAGCCCGGGAAAAGGAGGGTTTCAAGGGTCAGGTGGAAGGTTATCTCTCCAGAGCCACAAACTTTTTAAGGGTCCTCCCAAGTTGATACATCACAAATATGATAGGTTCAATTCAAGATAAAATTGGCCCCCAAAGTGATCAACAAAGTTAGCCCGAAGAAAGAGGTTCAAAAGAGGCAGTGGATGCTATTACTGGCGGCCACCAACTTAGGGAATTCCCTACCCAAGTGTGGTACATCATCAAATTAACGTTTTTGAAAATCAAAGAATGTGGCACCAAGGTAGTCAACATGTAGCCACGGAAGTGTGGAAAAATCAGCGGCGTCGAAGGGCGTCGGAGAGATATATACTGGTTGCGATGCAACATTATCTGGGCCTTCCACCCTTCAGTACTTACACCAAGTGATAAAACAGAAAGTCCTGACCAAAATGAACGGAAACCGGTATGCAAAACGAAATGTTCGGGGGACCAAACGCGCAAGGTTCGAGGTCCCGAATGGGCTGATATAAAGCAACCGAAAGTGGCATTCAGCCAACGAAGTGCCTGGTTTACTTTCTAAGCCCAAAGTGTCCCTCAAAGGGAAAAAATAGGAAGTATTGCCAAAATCAGAGGCAAAATGGAGATGGTTTAAGCGGTCCCGAATCAAGCAACTATGGCCAACGATTCGAAAAAATCGGAGAACGGACTCCGAAAGGGCAAATGGCCTACGACCACGAAAATGTAGCTACGGACATTGAGGAATGGTACTTACGGGACCTCTCCCTTCCCTCAGGAAAAAGAAACCGAGGAAAAATCGAGCCTGGTTCGCAAACCGAGGGCAAGGTTTAAAGAGGGTCCGGAAAAAGTCCGAGATTAGGCAAGGTCTGATTGGCCGCAACTCTGAAACTTCTGACCACGAGGCTACATTATAGCAGAAACAATCACCAAGCGCTTCATATTCACTTCAGTTGACGTTCTGAGTTTTAAGGTCGGAGGTTGGTCAAAAATGGGGTGTCTACAAATCCATACCCCTAAACAAGGTGTTTTGAAAGATTTTTCACAAGATTTCATCTCTCCTTCATTCATTTCCACTTTGTCCTTGCTCGGTTTACCGAAAAGTGCGACATTT
The DNA here is from genome assembly GCF_004153795.1 of Camellia sinensis. Classification (NCBI taxonomy): domain Eukaryota; kingdom Viridiplantae; phylum Streptophyta; class Magnoliopsida; order Ericales; family Theaceae; genus Camellia; species Camellia sinensis. The sequence continues at coordinate 11,962 of NW_021038226.1, read as the reverse complement.
AACAAAATGCAAGCATCGGAACATCGCAGAAATCTTTTCAAAATATTTTGAAAGAGAGGGCCTTAAGGTCTAAAAACCATTCAAAATAGTTTTGGTCCAAAAAAGGGGTGTGAGGTTTGGATTTGACACTCTCCTTGCCAAAGAAATCGACCCTTTGCATAGCATAGCCTGCATCACTAAGTAAACAATCAGTAGCGCCCAAGTCTTAAGGGCGGTCAAAAATAGAGTGTCTATAGGCCTTATCATTGAAATGATCCCCTATATGCATGCAATTGTTGGGGCACCCGAGCCTTTAAGCTTAGTGGGTGTGTCATTCAATAAGATGGAGCTTACTTGCTCCGTGAGTATGACCTTTTGGGACACGTGTGTCCTAGATTTACGCTTTTGCGTACAAAGGTCCTTCAAAAATTTAGCAGAGGAGGGTACTTACTTAATCGCCTCCAACAGGGGGAGGTTGATTTTAACTTGTTTAAAAACCTCCATCATCGCTTCCATGGATGCCATCTTCTTATTGAAAGGGGATAATATATCAAGGCATTGGGGAAAGGGTGCCTTAGGCACATATGGTGCCTTAGGCTCATGTGAAATGCTAGGGGCTAAGTTATCCCCCTTAGGTGTTTCTCCCTCACCCTTGCTCTCTTTGGGTTGAACACTGTGATCACCCTTCTTAGCCTTAGTTGCATCAGACGCAACTGGCTGAGGCTCTAACTCCCTCCCACTTCTCAAGGTAATCATTGTTTGCACCTGTTCATGGTGCTTTCCATTCCCACCCAACCCCTCTATCCCATATTGACCCTTAGGGTTGGCCACAGTTTGACTCGGTAATTTTCCCTTCTCTCTCATATTCATGTTATTAGCCATTTTGACCTAATTGGGCCTCTAGCTTGCCAATGGAGTGAGTATTGAAGTGAATTACTGGTGCTAACCCCCTAAGTTATGAGAGAACTTCTAACACTTGAGTCTCAAAAGTCGAGTTATCTTGAGGAACATGCGGGGGTTGTGGTTGCCAGTAAGGTTATGAGGGTTGATAAGGTTGTGGTGGCTGGTAGGAAGATTGGTTGGCAAAATTATTAAAATTTTGCCTTGGTGGTGGAGGATTTTAAGAAGTGCCTTATGAAGGAGGTCTCCATGAAAAATTAGGGTGATTTCTCTATCCCGGATTATATGTATTGGAATATGAGTCATTACCTGGGTTGGAGAATCCTTGAGTCACATTCACATGCTCTTAGACTAATTCCAAAAATTGTGATGCCGATGGGCACTCACTCAAATCATGAGCTGAGCTTGCACAAATAGCACATGCCTCGTGAAATTGAGGCTAATCTTGTTGTGTAGGGCCATGTCCCAAAGCTAATAATTGGTCCATCTTGTGGGACAATGCCTCTACTTGTTGGGCTAACTCTAGGTTTTACCCTACCTCATAAATGCCCCCTCTTTTCAAGGCTCAAACTATTGGTTGTCGGACTTGCCAAACTGTGGTGGCATGGTGAAGGGAATTATCACTTAAGTTCTCAAATAGTTGCCATGCCTCACCATCATTTTGGATATGAATGTCCCACCATAAGAAGAATCCACCATTTAGTGGTGAAGCTCAATTAAGCCATAGTAAAAGGTCTAAACAAGTTGCCAATTAGGCACTTGGTGGTAGGGACACTGTTGGAGAAGGTCACGAAGTCTTTCTCATGTCTCATGAAATTGCTCGCCATCAATTTGAGCAAAATTGGTGATGGCTCGCCTAAGTTGGTTGGTCTTACCAATAGGAAAGTACTTCTCCAAAAACTTCTTTTGAGAGTCGAGACTAACTTGTTTTGTCAGGCCAAAACTTAATGTGTGCCCCTTAGTGGTCTTTTGATGCATCAGGAAGCTCATGACACATTAAAGTTGAAACAGGCTTTCCACGGGAATATTTCTACTGGTATTCCATTCCATCACACCAAACAGTAATTTCTAATGCCTACAAACCAATACATGTCAGAAACAAATGATTCGATCCTAAGTCAATCGGTGCCCACAAACTGTAAAATGAATATATAAACAACAAAAAAGAGACAAAAAAATATGAAAGAACTGAGTGCGCACCAGCAAGCAAAATGTAGAATATAACAGGGAATTTCTGCTTAATCTCCCATTTATCAAAGTTCTTACAAAAAAAAAAAAAAAACCTTTCAAAAGCAACAAAATACAAAAATGAAAATTAAATTCACATAAAAGAGAAAGATTCAGTAGAAGTTATGAAGACAAACCTCATCTTGACAATTATCAATAATCTTTTTGTTGCTCAAGACCTCCCCAAAAACCTAACTCTCTTCTTCAATATCATCAGTCAATGCCTCAGCTTCTCCATAGCTGTAATTGCTCACTTGGTTGACGTTGAATCTTATCATAGGCTTCTCCATAGCTGTAATAGGTTCGAAAATAACCCAGAAATCAAAATTTTTTCTAGGGGGAATCTATTTGCTAGAAAATCTCTTGTTGCTAGATAGAAGATCACTCTTTTCTTTCTCCAAGATCTCTTATGAGATTCTCAAACGTTGAATGCCGTCCTCCTTAAATTTCAAACCAACATGCAACTCTTCCATCTTTGAGTTTAAGCTCTCCATATCCAAACTGGTAGCAGATACAGTTGCTTCCAGATGCTTGATCATAGCATCTGTGTGAAAAACAAGAAGCAAGTCTATTAATAAAAATTTAGATCAGAAGCCAATTGCTGTTATCATGTGATAGACTTACAACTCCTAGACACTAATCCACATGCAAAAACACTTCTGCAAGCACATGAGTATAGAAGTATGCCTATGTTTCCAATTGGAATGGCTTATTTAAAACTCCAAATGCATTAAAATTCATTAAATAAATCATTAAGTTAAATGTGTGATATTACTACTATCACTAATATAGGAAGAAAGGGGTGGCAGCAGCAGCAAACTGGTAATAGAAACTGAGCTCAATTCAACTCACTCAGCACACCTTATTGTTACAACAACTGTTCAGATTGTCTTCAAATGTTAATGATATTATGACAAACCATCAACAGGTAGTTGGGAGTTAGCTTGAGAGTTTGCTCCAGCTTCAGATATTTTCAATGCTTGCAAATCCTGGAGAACATAAAGCCATAATTTACTAACAAAATGACTAAACGGAACTAAACTGTCTGTTAAGCTCAAAAGATGGAAACAGATAACTAATTTAGCTACTCTGACTACTGATTGTATGGAGCTTGTAATAACATATTATATTATACAATACGTGCAAGAAGCAGGGATGGGGGTGAGGGTACATAGAAGACTCTAAGTTTGTTTAGATCATGAATATTGTGTGGCTTGATTTACAAATCTTTGAGTACAACCCAAAAGTGATTGTCAGCAAGAATTTCATAGCCATTGCTAGTGGCCAGCATTCAGTTTCAAGCGATCCTCAGACTTGGTAAGTAATTTCTAGGTTGGTGGCCAGCATTCATTTTTCTAAAAAACTAATGAATGTCCGGTGTAGCTAATCAATAATCTTTGATGGTCTAAAGTTGCTTCATCAACAGAAGGTATTTCTCCATTGCAAAAGATGCAGCAAGTTACCAGATTAAAAAATTTAAAAATTTTAAAAAATCTACATTTGAAAAATAAATGAGAAGTTTAAGAAAAAAAATTAGAATAACAACTTAGAAGGTTTAAAGATGTCACAGAACAATAAGCATATGGTAATGACTGTACCTCAGGGATTAAAAATGCCAGCTCCGTAATCTGTCCAGCTATAGTGCTGTAATCAAACTGAATTGCAGTAATGAATACTGCAAAAAAGTTCATAGTTAGACAAAGACTATGAAAACCCCTAAATACAATTATTGCTACAAATTGAATCAATAGAATCATCAAAAGCATGCCGGGTTTTGAGAGTCGAGACTAACTTGTTTTGTCAGGCCAAAACTTAATGTGTGCCCCTTAGTGGTCTTTTGATGCATCAGGAAGCTCATGACACATTAAAGTTGAAACAGGCTTTCCACGGGAATATTTCTACTGGTATTCCATTCCATCACACCAAACAGTAATTTCTAATGCCTACAAACCAATACATGTCAGAAACAAATGATTCGATCCTAAGTCAATCGGTGCCCACAAACTGTAAAATGAATATATAAACAACAAAAAAGAGACAAAAAAATATGAAAGAACTGAGTGCGCACCAGCAAGCAAAATGTAGAATATAACAGGGAATTTCTGCTTAATCTCCCATTTATCAAAGTTCTTACAAAAAAAAAAAAAAAACCTTTCAAAAGCAACAAAATACAAAAATGAAAATTAAATTCACATAAAAGAGAAAGATTCAGTAGAAGTTATGAAGACAAACCTCATCTTGACAATTATCAATAATCTTTTTGTTGCTCAAGACCTCCCCAAAAACCTAACTCTCTTCTTCAATATCATCAGTCAATGCCTCAGCTTCTCCATAGCTGTAATTGCTCACTTGGTTGACGTTGAATCTTATCATAGGCTTCTCCATAGCTGTAATAGGTTCGAAAATAACCCAGAAATCAAAATTTTTTCTAGGGGGAATCTATTTGCTAGAAAATCTCTTGTTGCTAGATAGAAGATCACTCTTTTCTTTCTCCAAGATCTCTTATGAGATTCTCAAACGTTGAATGCCGTCCTCCTTAAATTTCAAACCAACATGCAACTCTTCCATCTTTGAGTTTAAGCTCTCCATATCCAAACTGGTAGCAGATACAGTTGCTTCCAGATGCTTGATCATAGCATCTGTGTGAAAAACAAGAAGCAAGTCTATTAATAAAAATTTAGATCAGAAGCCAATTGCTGTTATCATGTGATAGACTTACAACTCCTAGACACTAATCCACATGCAAAAACACTTCTGCAAGCACATGAGTATAGAAGTATGCCTATGTTTCCAATTGGAATGGCTTATTTAAAACTCCAAATGCATTAAAATTCATTAAATAAATCATTAAGTTAAATGTGTGATATTACTACTATCACTAATATAGGAAGAAAGGGGTGGCAGCAGCAGCAAACTGGTAATAGAAACTGAGCTCAATTCAACTCACTCAGCACACCTTATTGTTACAACAACTGTTCAGATTGTCTTCAAATGTTAATGATATTATGACAAACCATCAACAGGTAGTTGGGAGTTAGCTTGAGAGTTTGCTCCAGCTTCAGATATTTTCAATGCTTGCAAATCCTGGAGAACATAAAGCCATAATTTACTAACAAAATGACTAAACGGAACTAAACTGTCTGTTAAGCTCAAAAGATGGAAACAGATAACTAATTTAGCTACTCTGACTACTGATTGTATGGAGCTTGTAATAACATATTATATTATACAATACGTGCAAGAAGCAGGGATGGGGGTGAGGGTACATAGAAGACTCTAAGTTTGTTTAGATCATGAATATTGTGTGGCTTGATTTACAAATCTTTGAGTACAACCCAAAAGTGATTGTCAGCAAGAATTTCATAGCCATTGCTAGTGGCCAGCATTCAGTTTCAAGCGATCCTCAGACTTGGTAAGTAATTTCTAGGTTGGTGGCCAGCATTCATTTTTCTAAAAAACTAATGAATGTCCGGTGTAGCTAATCAATAATCTTTGATGGTCTAAAGTTGCTTCATCAACAGAAGGTATTTCTCCATTGCAAAAGATGCAGCAAGTTACCAGATTAAAAAATTTAAAAATTTTAAAAAATCTACATTTGAAAAATAAATGAGAAGTTTAAGAAAAAAAATTAGAATAACAACTTAGAAGGTTTAAAGATGTCACAGAACAATAAGCATATGGTAATGACTGTACCTCAGGGATTAAAAATGCCAGCTCCGTAATCTGTCCAGCTATAGTGCTGTAATCAAACTGAATTGCAGTAATGAATACTGCAAAAAAGTTCATAGTTAGACAAAGACTATGAAAACCCCTAAATACAATTATTGCTACAAATTGAATCAATAGAATCATCAAAAGCATGCCGGGTTTTGAGAGTCGAGACTAACTTGTTTTGTCAGGCCAAAACTTAATGTGTGCCCCTTAGTGGTCTTTTGATGCATCAGGAAGCTCATGACACATTAAAGTTGAAACAGGCTTTCCACGGGAATATTTCTACTGGTATTCCATTCCATCACACCAAACAGTAATTTCTAATGCCTACAAACCAATACATGTCAGAAACAAATGATTCGATCCTAAGTCAATCGGTGCCCACAAACTGTAAAATGAATATATAAACAACAAAAAAGAGACAAAAAAATATGAAAGAACTGAGTGCGCACCAGCAAGCAAAATGTAGAATATAACAGGGAATTTCTGCTTAATCTCCCATTTATCAAAGTTCTTACAAAAAAAAAAAAAAAACCTTTCAAAAGCAACAAAATACAAAAATGAAAATTAAATTCACATAAAAGAGAAAGATTCAGTAGAAGTTATGAAGACAAACCTCATCTTGACAATTATCAATAATCTTTTTGTTGCTCAAGACCTCCCCAAAAACCTAACTCTCTTCTTCAATATCATCAGTCAATGCCTCAGCTTCTCCATAGCTGTAATTGCTCACTTGGTTGACGTTGAATCTTATCATAGGCTTCTCCATAGCTGTAATAGGTTCGAAAATAACCCAGAAATCAAAATTTTTTCTAGGGGGAATCTATTTGCTAGAAAATCTCTTGTTGCTAGATAGAAGATCACTCTTTTCTTTCTCCAAGATCTCTTATGAGATTCTCAAACGTTGAATGCCGTCCTCCTTAAATTTCAAACCAACATGCAACTCTTCCATCTTTGAGTTTAAGCTCTCCATATCCAAACTGGTAGCAGATACAGTTGCTTCCAGATGCTTGATCATAGCATCTGTGTGAAAAACAAGAAGCAAGTCTATTAATAAAAATTTAGATCAGAAGCCAATTGCTGTTATCATGTGATAGACTTACAACTCCTAGACACTAATCCACATGCAAAAACACTTCTGCAAGCACATGAGTATAGAAGTATGCCTATGTTTCCAATTGGAATGGCTTATTTAAAACTCCAAATGCATTAAAATTCATTAAATAAATCATTAAGTTAAATGTGTGATATTACTACTATCACTAATATAGGAAGAAAGGGGTGGCAGCAGCAGCAAACTGGTAATAGAAACTGAGCTCAATTCAACTCACTCAGCACACCTTATTGTTACAACAACTGTTCAGATTGTCTTCAAATGTTAATGATATTATGACAAACCATCAACAGGTAGTTGGGAGTTAGCTTGAGAGTTTGCTCCAGCTTCAGATATTTTCAATGCTTGCAAATCCTGGAGAACATAAAGCCATAATTTACTAACAAAATGACTAAACGGAACTAAACTGTCTGTTAAGCTCAAAAGATGGAAACAGATAACTAATTTAGCTACTCTGACTACTGATTGTATGGAGCTTGTAATAACATATTATATTATACAATACGTGCAAGAAGCAGGGATGGGGGTGAGGGTACATAGAAGACTCTAAGTTTGTTTAGATCATGAATATTGTGTGGCTTGATTTACAAATCTTTGAGTACAACCCAAAAGTGATTGTCAGCAAGAATTTCATAGCCATTGCTAGTGGCCAGCATTCAGTTTCAAGCGATCCTCAGACTTGGTAAGTAATTTCTAGGTTGGTGGCCAGCATTCATTTTTCTAAAAAACTAATGAATGTCCGGTGTAGCTAATCAATAATCTTTGATGGTCTAAAGTTGCTTCATCAACAGAAGGTATTTCTCCATTGCAAAAGATGCAGCAAGTTACCAGATTAAAAAATTTAAAAATTTTAAAAAATCTACATTTGAAAAATAAATGAGAAGTTTAAGAAAAAAAATTAGAATAACAACTTAGAAGGTTTAAAGATGTCACAGAACAATAAGCATATGGTAATGACTGTACCTCAGGGATTAAAAATGCCAGCTCCGTAATCTGTCCAGCTATAGTGCTGTAATCAAACTGAATTGCAGTAATGAATACTGCAAAAAAGTTCATAGTTAGACAAAGACTATGAAAACCCCTAAATACAATTATTGCTACAAATTGAATCAATAGAATCATCAAAAGCATGCCGGGTTTTGAGAGTCGAGACTAACTTGTTTTGTCAGGCCAAAACTTAATGTGTGCCCCTTAGTGGTCTTTTGATGCATCAGGAAGCTCATGACACATTAAAGTTGAAACAGGCTTTCCACGGGAATATTTCTACTGGTATTCCATTCCATCACACCAAACAGTAATTTCTAATGCCTACAAACCAATACATGTCAGAAACAAATGATTCGATCCTAAGTCAATCGGTGCCCACAAACTGTAAAATGAATATATAAACAACAAAAAAGAGACAAAAAAATATGAAAGAACTGAGTGCGCACCAGCAAGCAAAATGTAGAATATAACAGGGAATTTCTGCTTAATCTCCCATTTATCAAAGTTCTTACAAAAAAAAAAAAAAAACCTTTCAAAAGCAACAAAATACAAAAATGAAAATTAAATTCACATAAAAGAGAAAGATTCAGTAGAAGTTATGAAGACAAACCTCATCTTGACAATTATCAATAATCTTTTTGTTGCTCAAGACCTCCCCAAAAACCTAACTCTCTTCTTCAATATCATCAGTCAATGCCTCAGCTTCTCCATAGCTGTAATTGCTCACTTGGTTGACGTTGAATCTTATCATAGGCTTCTCCATAGCTGTAATAGGTTCGAAAATAACCCAGAAATCAAAATTTTTTCTAGGGGGAATCTATTTGCTAGAAAATCTCTTGTTGCTAGATAGAAGATCACTCTTTTCTTTCTCCAAGATCTCTTATGAGATTCTCAAACGTTGAATGCCGTCCTCCTTAAATTTCAAACCAACATGCAACTCTTCCATCTTTGAGTTTAAGCTCTCCATATCCAAACTGGTAGCAGATACAGTTGCTTCCAGATGCTTGATCATAGCATCTGTGTGAAAAACAAGAAGCAAGTCTATTAATAAAAATTTAGATCAGAAGCCAATTGCTGTTATCATGTGATAGACTTACAACTCCTAGACACTAATCCACATGCAAAAACACTTCTGCAAGCACATGAGTATAGAAGTATGCCTATGTTTCCAATTGGAATGGCTTATTTAAAACTCCAAATGCATTAAAATTCATTAAATAAATCATTAAGTTAAATGTGTGATATTACTACTATCACTAATATAGGAAGAAAGGGGTGGCAGCAGCAGCAAACTGGTAATAGAAACTGAGCTCAATTCAACTCACTCAGCACACCTTATTGTTACAACAACTGTTCAGATTGTCTTCAAATGTTAATGATATTATGACAAACCATCAACAGGTAGTTGGGAGTTAGCTTGAGAGTTTGCTCCAGCTTCAGATATTTTCAATGCTTGCAAATCCTGGAGAACATAAAGCCATAATTTACTAACAATATGACTAAACGGAACTAAACTGTCTGTTAAGCTCAAAAGATGGAAACAGATAACTAATTTAGCTACTCTGACTACTGATTGTATGGAGCTTGTAATAACATATTATATTATACAATACCTGCAAGAAGCAGGGATGGGGGTGAGGGTACATAGAGGACTCTAAGTTTGTTTAGGTCATGAATATTTTGTGGCTTGATTTACAAATCTTTGAGTACAACCCAAAAGTGATTGTCAACAAGAATTTCATAGCCATTGCTGGTGGCCAGCATTCAGTTTCAAGCGATCTTCAGACTCGGTATGTAATTTCTAGGTTGGTGGCCAGCATTCATTTTTTAAAAAAACTAATGAATGTCCTGCGTAGCTAATTTCTTTTGCTTGGTTGCAGGGGCGTTTCATGGAGAACTTGCTTGTAAGGTGTGTTGATGCTAAACTACAAGTTGGCTTGGTGCACTACAGGTTGGCTTTTGTCTTAATGCTAATCTACATTCTAGACGCTTATGTCACAAATTTTCTCATTCTCAAATTATTCTCAAATCCTCTTGTTTTCTTCTCCTTATTGAATTTAAAATTATTGTTTTCTATTTCTACCCTTCTTCTTCATTGAAAGAATGTGTGAGATTAGCTATTTGGTTTTTTGTACACTATACATACATCTATTAGGTGGCTTGGCCTAGCATGGTAGCACAAACATCGTCACATGGAGGAAATTTCTGTATTATTTCCATACTGAAAAGCTTAAGTGCATACCAATTCTCTAGTTTGGATTTATCTTTAACTCTTATTTTATGTCAACTTTTCTGTATAGGTTGAACTGATGCGTAACTTATAGGATAGAGATGATCAATACAAGACTCTGTTAAATGAGAAGCTTCAAATGGATGACAGCAGTGGTTTCATTCAATCATATATAAAAGAGCTTGGGGACAGCCTTGTAGTAAGTTAGTCATGTTCATGCCTAATTAAAGCTAATTTCAGAACTTATTGTGGTGAAGGGATATTTAAAACTTCCCTAAGCACCTTGTAAGTTGTAAATATATTATTTGTACTGTGTATAATTTAATTCCTCTGAGTGTTGAACCATTTTATGAGAAAGAAGTCATTGGATTTTGCATATAGAATTAAGTAATAGTATGGGGAAAAAATGGTTGATGAGTAATTATCCTACGTTTCTGGAATTCCACGTTGGCTATGTGCCCAACCAATAGCAAGGGGTTAAATGAATACATGGTCCTAATAATAAGAAGATAGTGGAAAAAAATATAACATTTCATTAGTTGAGCACATGAACACGTGGTGTTCTTGACCTACTTGATAATTTTTTGGTTGATGAAGATATAGATTGATTGCTTGCTGTCTAAAATACTACAGTAAATTTAGAACATGTTTTTTTTATTGATCGAATGGTATAAAGGATTAATTGTGCTAGAAAAAAGAGCAATGCTATGATCCAATTCTTTTATTCAGGTGCAATTGTATTTTTATGCTTTTGCAGGAGTATTTTAAGTTGAAAATGTGAACAAGAATTTAGTGCTTGTATGTTTTCTCAGATCAACTTAACTAAAGTAATAGCATTGGATTTATTGGCATTCAATCATGTTCTGAGGACTTAATTACCATTTTCAAGGGCTGCCTTGGATTTTGTATGAAGATTAAGGTTGTGTTTTGGATCAGTAAAATTAAAATAAGAGGATTTTTTCAAAAAAAAGAAAAAGAAAAGTGTATGCTTAACTATTTCACTTCCAACTAATCAATTTCAGCGAGTCCCTAATTTCAATCATGTTCTGAGGACTTAATTACCATTTTCAAGGGCTGCCTTGGATTTTGTATGAAGATTAAGGTTGTGTTTTGGATTAGTAAAATTAAAATAAGAGGATTTTTTCAAAAAAAAAGAAAAAGAAAAGTGTATGCTTAACTATTTCACTTCCAACTAATCAATTTCAGCGAGTCCCTAATTTGCATTAACAATAACTTCTACAATTCATTTGAATTAAAAAGGGTTTTGTTCAATTGATGGAGTATGGGAAGTCAAGGCTAACAATTTCCAAATGCAACATAATTCACAACTGATTTAAATCCATAGCTTTAAACAACATTGAGTTAAAATTTTCATGAATCAAAGCAACAACTCTGTGAAGCTAACCGTATTTTCTGCCGATTGATGAGTAAGTCTCTTCAACAAGTTTCACCAATTGCAAAAGAGTGCCACCAGCATCCAACAATAATGCATCATATGCTCTCTTAACCAACCTCCCTAAGAAATGGGGGAAACCAAAATAGTGCTGTTTGAAAGCTGAGAAAATGACGGAAAAGGAAAAGAAAAAGAAAATAATGCAAATTACGATGGAAAAATACACAGAACAAGAGTGGAAAAGAAGGAAGAGGATCGAATAGATGAATTTGTCAACACGCACAGAACAAGAGAATGAGATAGAGAAACTCACCACGCCGGAGAACCACCGTGGTAACGCTGACAGAGATCGCCGCCGCTAGATCGTTGCCTTCGCAAATTCGATGGAGATCGTTGCCTTCGCTGCTATATGAGAGTGAGA
>NW_021038216.1:0-13934 GCF_004153795.1 Camellia sinensis | reverse complement strand
ATCTCACAAAAAATGCCGTAAGTAAATACAAATTTTCCATAAGTCATCTCATAACAAATTTTGAACACAAAACTGGCGTATAGTTTTTAACAATAACTCACGAAGGATCTCACAAAAATGAGTAAGTAACACAATTTGAGTAAGCATTGAGGAACAATTTTGAATCTCACAAAAGTGCGGTTAATTTTTCAACAAACTCACAGTAATAATCTCACAAAAATGCGTAAGATACAACACAAATTTTCTAGTAAGATTTATACTCCATAAAATTTTAACACACAAAATGTAAGTCGATCTCCAAAAGATACATAAGTAACCAAAATTCGACAAAGTCATTTGAGAAAACTTTGATATAATAAAAATGCCGTAATTTTTCACAAGCTCGACATAAGTGATCTCCACCAAAAATTCGTAACGTAAATAGCAAATTTCAAGTAAGTCATCTCAATAAAAATTTCTTGAACTATACAAAAATGCATAGCGTCGTTGAAAACTTACGTAAGTGATCTCACAACAAATGAACGTACGTAACACAAATTCGAAGTAAGCTCATTTGTAATGAAAACCTTATTTTCACAAAAATACGTAATTTTTAACAAACTCACGTAATGTGATCTCATCATAAATGCGTAAAGGATATTCACAAATCTTTCCATGCCATTCACAAGTGTCATTAAAAGTTTTGAACAAGCATTAAAAATTCTAAGTAAATTTTCAGCAAAATTACATAAGTTGATCTAAATAAAATGCGTAAGTAACATCAAATTTTCGAGATAGTCTTTCATTGAGAAAATTTTGATCATCACAAAAATACGTGAATACATTTTTCCAAAAATTCACCCGTAAAGTGATTTCGAAATAGAATCGCAATTATAGAGGTAATACAAATTTTAAAGTTAAGTTTATTCGAGAAAACTATGATTTTCACAAAATGTGATCAGGTTTTTCACAAACTCACATGAGTGATCTCATAAACAATTGCATAACTGAACATAATTTACCGTAAGTCGATCTCATTAAAAAATTTTAACATACAAAATCAAGAATAATGTTTCACACAACTCCACGTACGTAATCTTCATAAAAGTGCGCTAAGCTACCACCAAAATTCGTGTTAATTTCATTTTGAAAAAATTGTTGACCAACACAGTTTTTTAAAATCACGTAAGTGACCTCACAAAAATACATAGAGTAACACATAACATGTGAGTAGTTAATTGGTTCATTTACTCAATCAATTGAGAAACTTTTAATCGATTGGGCAATTGATTGATTGTGTCCCAAGCCATCCGAGAATTCAATTGCACAATCGATTTGAATGAACCAATTTTTTCCACCATGCAATTCTTGTTGCGTAATATATATTTAGGTGATGCAATTCCGATTGTAAATCGATTGTGTTGCTGGCCAAGCCTTCTAATCATTAGAAAATCGAATTAGTCGTGCCAACTCATCAATGCGAAATGCCATAATCAATCTTTGTGCATGGGTGTTGGAGCCGTCATACGAAATATCAAGCTAAAGATAACAAGTGTTACTTGAACATAACAATGCGGCACGTTAGGGGCATGTCACCTGTATGGTGAACTGTTCCATACAATACGACTGGATAGATTATTGGTAGATACTGATGGGAAAAAGACAGGTCCTTATTAATCAATTGGTAAATATAGAAAGAACTATGAGTACAGGGAAACAAGCATGTCTGCACGCCGTGTGCGTTCATTTTTGAGCTAAACAAGCGCATTTGCCTCAGATTTTTAATTAGTTTATATAGATAACTTTCATTTTTTAATTATTTTGTTGTCTATAATTTCTAAAATTATTAAATACTTAAAATCTTTTAAGAGTGTCGCTAATTAAAATAGACTTGATAGTATAATAATTATTTCATTGCCTCTCAACTTAGTAAATCTCATTTATCTTTCAATAGTAATTATAACCTTAATATTAGTAGCAAAGTTGAAATTTCTACTAAAGGCACGAAAATTATAAACAAATTAAAACCATAGATCGAGAAAATTATAAATAAAAACCAAAGACGGTACCAATAGCTAGAGTAAATTGGAAATAACGATGAGTCAAGAGTAAAGATGTTGCTTAGTGAGTTTTGTTGGTGCAGCAGTTGCATAATAACTCATCGCTCAGTCATGCCGTAGACCCCTACTCATATGCATGTCATATTGATTCTGTCTATGGTAAGACTGTGCCGTTCAGAGTCTGTGTCCTTGTTCGGTTAGTGTTACAGCATGTTTTTACCTTGTGCTGGGCTGTTGAGTTTTAGCCGAGGTCGTCTCAGTCTAGAATTATCTTGAAACGCTGCATTCGGTATTACCCTTACACACTTCGCCGCTTGAATCATATTGGCCAGAGATTGTCATTATCTAGGGCCGGTGTTCATCACTAGGTCCGTGCCGCCTGGTTGCCTATCATCTAGCCGAGATGTTACCTTTGGCAGCCTCAAATAATATCCCTCACTGTCGCTGACAAAAATGAGTGTGGCAGTATTAGTTAAGTGTGCAACAGCTCCTAGTCCAGTGTTGATACAACTTGACTAGCACACGGTACATATGTATACCGCTATTGCTTGTTTAGCTCGAGTAATCATTGTCCATACTGATTGCCCATGCCATCTTGCTTGTATTGAACACTAACTTTGGTCATAGTCTTAGAAATACTTCTGCTCACTCAGCACCTTTATGTGTCAAGTAAGCACTCCAAACCAGCTGCTGACACGGTGCCCACTGCTAGAGGCGTTAAAGTCAGCCTCACGTAGACTAACCGATGAATGATCATATTGCCTATATGTCTTTTGTTTGTGAGGAAGAAGAAGCTGTCTAAGATAAGAAGATATGTGTTTAGAGTGAGTCGGCTTTCGAAGCTTGATTCCTAGAATCGAACCATTAAGAATCGCGTTATTGAAGTTAGATTCTTGATTTACCTTTGTCGTTTGCTTCAGCTTGCCAATCGACCGTCTCATCGCGTTGCATGCGCTTACGTATCCATACTCGATACAGCGTGCGTCCTCGACGCGTACGCGCACGTCGTCAAGATGCGCATCGATTAAAGTTTGGTTTTAGAAAGAGAAATCAGATGTTCAATTTGTTCTTGAAAAAAAATCTGTTTGATCTGATGAGTTTCATTAAGATTCATGTTTTGTGTGTTTTGTTCTCACAAGATCCATTGAATATGGAGTACCGCAAGGTCATGTTCTGGTTGAAACTCATAGCATGATAATCTCAAGATTTTTGTAATAACAAATTATAAAATGCCCTTTTTTTTGGGCCCCAAATCATCTTCTCATGTTCATGCTCCTTCATGTTTCATCATGTTTCTTCAAGAGAGGGAAACCCAGAATTCTTTTTTCCGACTTCCATTCCTTATGAAATTGGCCATCGAAGGCCACCCTCGGCAAGGGGGTGTGGAAACCATCGGCCTGAGACGCTCGGTAGTTGCCCGTCATGGTTTTCCCCGAGATAAGCGGACTGTTTTGTTTTGATTTGCGACTTATGTCTTTGAGGAATGCCGAGATCATCTGCATCATTGAAAGCTTTTTGAGAAGGTGCATTCAAGCAGATTGTGCATGTGGTTGTAGGACTTGGACTGGCCTTGACCCCGACGTTTGAAGGAACTAACGTGAGGATGTATTTTTAATTAAAGCAGTTATATATGCTTGATAAAGTATCTTTGTTTTGCTTCGTTTTGAAAAAGTATTTGTGAAGCATGAGCAGTGGTTATTCCAGTTAGAAAATCATATATACCTGGATCTTGTTGGATGACATTCTTGGAAAGTCCGGTACGTGCTAGGCGGACTATACCTAGCATAATGTAGCACAAAGTTGGAAGTCCTTACGTCGCTGGGAAGACTTAAGCATTTGCAGCAACAAAGTTTGAAATAGGTCTTTATGTTGCTGGAGGACTCTAAGCATTTGCAACCACAAAAGTTTGCGAAGTCCGTACATTGCATAGCGGACTCTAAGCTAATTAGTAGCACAAGTCCTTTATGTCAGGGCGACTATTATGCAATGGCACATTCGATGAGAATACTCTCCCTTCGTCTGCCTTGTTTGCCACTGACGAGTTTCTACCGTGTGAGTTCGTTTGCTGAAGATGTCAATTCAACTTTGGATATTGTAGTAATTCATGACGTTCAGTCAGGCATCCTTTGAAACTGACAGATTTGGAAGATGGACTTGTTCATCCTTGAACTTGCACTAATTATTTCACTGTTATTATTTGATAAGAGTGCTTGGAATGACCAGTCATGCAAACCCCTTTATTACCTTAATACATACATCTCACTGAGGGTGATGTCCAAGGCGTCCCCTCTCTGAATATATATGTACGTGATCGCCAGCCGGAAGGCGTGACGCCTAGGTGTGATTCGCTGAGCTGTTTTGGGCTTTCTCTTTTCATACTCGCGCCTAACTTGATATCATCACGTCGCGCCTCAGTCTTAAAATTGAATGCTTTCTCGGCCTTCTTATAATACTTAGTAATTTTACCACATGTTTGGCTTGAGACAGCCTTCTTTGATCAAGATGTAATATGTAATTTGTAACTTCATTTTAATTTGTATCAAGTTGTAAAATTTGTATAAGTTGTTATTGCCATTCTATGTTAACTACGCACCTGCTCTTATGGACCACATTTTTTGTATTTTTAAATTATTTGCTTCCGCACGTTGAGCCCCATATTATTTATACTCGTGATTGTTGTGAGTATAGGACCACACTGTTGTGGATGGGTTGGGCCTTCAGGGTAATTCCCGGTAATTACTGTGTCCGATCACACGCTGCCACCAAACTACTGGGGCGGTTTCGGGGTCGTGGACAGAGCATAATGAAGTGAATTGTCCTAGAGTATTTTTAATTAGATAATGATAATTTGATTTTTTAATTAATTCGTACAATGTGTATAGTTAGTACCAAAAATTTTAATATTGTTTAATTTAAAAACTTGATGCAAGTATAAATTATCTATCATTTATCTCCAAACGTAGTGAAACTTCATTCACTCTTCACAATAGTGAAATTTAGGCTTAATGTTTAAGAGTGAAATTTAACTATTTAGCAGTGGAATTTCTAGTAACATCATGAGTAAAATTTATAAAAATTAAATGTCCAAAGACGGATTAACGAGTATAATGTAGTATAAGTTATTGAAAGGGTTTAAATTGTATCATTTTATAGTTCATATAGTAAAGTGGATTACTTGTGTGATAGTTTCAGCTGAGATGAGTAAAATTCTGTAACAACCCTTACCACTGTTTAACGAAACTAACTTCGCGATTACTGCTTCAAACTGAGATCTGATTATTATGGTAATTGAACTGATTTTGAAATACTGGACTGACTGACTGAGAATCTGAAACTGAATTGATTAAGTATAATCCTGTTATATTGCTTTCTATTCTGTTGCAACTGTGTTGATTATCTGTTTCATGTTTTTTATGGTCTTAAAATTGCGAATTGAAGGCACTTATCGGGCAGGCCGATACCGTGGGAGCATCGCATAGTGTTCATGATCATCATTAATTTATGTGATTTTATGGTGTAATATTATCTGAAAACCTGATTTGGTATGATAATTAAATTAGATTAAATGAGGCTAAATACATAAGTTACTGCCGTATTACCAAGTTGCCTATTAGTGGGAAGCCACTATCTAAGCATATCTATTGAAGCCTTATTACATTACAACAAAAACATTATCACGTCAGCCTATTCTTCTTTTGAGATAACCGACTAGAGAGAGAGAGAGTCTTGAGAGGAAGATTGTTTATCTAGAGAATTGGCTTGAAAGACTTAAATAGGAATTGTAGGAGATTTGCCTAATTGAACTTGCTGACTAATCTTTGTAATTTGAAGACCTGTAAGGAATTCAACCTCTTAATTGTGTCTTTAAGTTGATTACAATGCATTGATTAATGGCTCTCTTAAGTGATCTAAAGGACGTATGAATTGTTCAATTAGGTATGAAATTAGAGCCTCAAGTTCTTTGCATGGCATGCCAACATAATACATTATTGGAATCTTGAGTTGATTCCATGGAAAATTGTCACATGCCAATGCTTCATGCATTTATGTTGAGAGTTCCCATGAGAATTCATTCTTGTTCTTGAACGAATATTACCGCCTCAAATAAGAAGCATGTATTTGAGCTTGTAAGCTGTTAAGTTCATGGCAAATGTTTCATGTTCATCCTTGTTCATGGAAAATTGGTTGGAAATTGGATTTATTTTTGAAACTACCTTGGGCTTTGCATTTTTACAATTGAGCTTTGAATCAATGTTAAAACTATGAGCGTTTTAAGTGTTTTCCAGGAAATGGCCCAAAGAATCGAATTTGATAATTTGTAGCTTGAATTTGAAGCTTGAGGTTGAAATTTGGGAATTCCAGATTTATACGCGAACGTGTCGTACGTTGAGAAAGGTCTCTCTACAGATACTGGCGGTGTACTGGCGCATCTGACGTCGCAAATCGTGACCCCACAGGCATTTTTGTCTGTTTTTAAGTTCAGTCTGAGCGGCGCCGCACAAATAATCTACGCTCGATGCCTGGTACGACACTTTGTGTACTTACGCATCTTCTCTGAGCGGATGTCGAGCGCCCATGTCGAGCGTGAATTTTCAACACTATATGCCAGCACTTTTGACTATTTTGCAGTATGCTCGAGCGTCTAATCTAGTGGCTCGAGCAGCAAACCTTTGTCTGTCATGTCCGCTCGAGCGGATTAACCTACGGCTTTTCTGACGGACCCCTGTTTTCTGAAAATGCTTTTAAAAGTGCTATCTTTGCATCATCATTCTCAATCCTAAGGCATTCTAGCCTAGTTTAAGTCATCTTAATGAGGATATAGAGTAGAACCACACGAGGCAAATAAGAGGAATATATTATTTAATCTTTCCCAACTGGCGTAGCTTTAGTGTGTGGTGTGGCGAGATTGGTGAAGGTACTGGTATAGGGTGTGGGACTTGGGACTGTGCTTCTCAGCCTTAACTGAGTAGCCCAGAACTCTGTGCAGCTAACAACTGTGTTAAATGAATTGTCAATATAACCTGATTCATCTTTCTGATCAGCAATTTGACTGTACTATTTTGCTTGAATCTGAACTGTTAATAGAGACGAATCATGTATGTACCTCTATTTCTGAATGTATTTGTGGCAAATCACTGTTACCGTTAGCAAGAGAATCTTGTCGGTTCCTCCAACTGTTTGGAACTAACCTACTACGTTTATACTGATTGATGCGCGGCGTATCATTGGATCTGTTCGCGTCGTTCAAGACTAACGATTTTACTAGTACATGTTAATGCTAAATGACTGTACCACATATGACTGTAGCTTGATATCCGAAGACTTACGAACTTGAATCACCTGATTAATGCAACTGTTTTCATTACAATGTAAGGAGCAATAATCATTCCTAAAGCGCTCTTTATGCATTATTGTTAGTGCACTGGTGCTTTTGCTCGACCTGCTCATTACTTATATTTAGGGTGGTTACAGGCACTGACTCCGGACAGGCGTATGAAGCGTCGGGGTAAGCTCCAGTTTTGTCAAACTAACCACTGTGCCTCACTGCGAGGTTCGAGCCGTATCAAGCATGGCTTAGAAGAGATGTTTTAATTTCCCCCGTCTGTCTCTGTAACTGTTTTGTAGACTGTATACGACTGTTACTGCACTTGCGTGAGTTTGTGAAAACCTACACATTTTTGTGAAATCAAAGTTTTCTCAAATGACTTACTCGAATTTGTACTTATGCATTTTTGTATTGTTCAAAATTTTTACGAGATGACTTACGAGAAATTTGTGTTTACTTAAGCACTTTTGTGAGATCACTTCCATGGGTTTGTGAAAAATTACGTATTTTTGTTATATCAAAATTTTCTAAAATGACTTGCTCAAATTTGTGTTACTTACGCATTTTTCTAAGATCACTTATATAATGACACATATTTTTTTTAAAAAAAATAGTCAGTTCATAATTTAATTAAGCAAATTTTCGAATTTGGAGTGCTGTGTATGTTCTGTGCGAGAATAGTTCGGTTTTGTATTTTTTTTAAATAGTTCACAGTCTTAGAAAATTATGGAATGTTTATATGTTGTTCACATATGAGTCTAGCATGTTGGAAAAAAATTTTAGAATTAAATAATGAGTATTTATTTTATGAAAATTCACGGACTGATTAGTGTTTAGTTTAATTTATAACAGAATTTCAAATGAGTTTTGCGTGTTTCGACCATGACTTGAGATAAAGTTTGTTGGGTCTATTTTGATATATATTTGGGCCAATTTGGCTTATGAGTGTGAATTTAATTCAAAGCCCATGACTTAGATTCAATTTGATTTGAATTTGTTTATAACTCATGTTTAATTGTTTAGTCATTTTAATTATGTGATTGGTAGTGACCACCTTAGGAGTTATTATTTATTATATAGGATTATAATACATATTTGAAAGTTGAATTTATAGTATGTATCATACGGTGAAGAAAATTATATATATTTTTGTAGTGACTGAAAATGTGCATATATTTTGTAGTGAGTAAAAAATTATATTTTATAGTATACATAAATATTATATTTTTATGATGAAATAAAATTATATCATTTTATAAATTATGATATAAATTTTATAATATTATTATAAAATATATATGTATATATATATTATTTTTTTGGGGAGGGGGAAAGAGAACAATCCACGTGGGAGTGTCTCCTCCCATCCCATTCCTCTTCATTTCACTTTTGCCCAACTCTTCACCCTTCTTTTTCTTTTTTTTTCTTTTTTTTTTTCTTTTTTTTTTTGACAGAAAAGAGAGAGGAGAGGCTCTGCCTCTCTCTCAAACATTTAAAAAATATAATTTTGGTTCATATTTTACAATATTAGAGTTAGATCGGGTTAGATTTCGAAAAAAAATTATAAATGAAAGTCGAAAATCATGTTTGATTTTCAAATTTGTTTGAGAAAATTCAAAACCACATGTAAGAACTATCAACTTGAAAGTAGAATGTGATCTTGGGATCAGAAACTCGAAACAGTGTTATGTTCATGGCATTTGATGAATATCAATATACAAATTGTCATCTTTGTTTATTTTTTTGTGGAAAGAAAAATATGAGATTTGAGCTTTTGAACTTGAGACTTTAAAAAGTGTACTTTTGAATACATTTTTAGAATTTTGATGTAAATATCACGTTAATTAGTTAATATTAGAAAAGTGTACTGAATGAAAATATGTTTATATTTTATAATGAGTAAAATATTATATTTTATGGTGTATATAAATATTATATTTTTATGATGAAATAAAATTATATCATTTTATAATTTATGATATAAATTTTATTATATTATTACAAAATATATTTATATATATATATATATATTTTTTTTTTGGAAAAAGAGAACAACTCACATGGGATTGACTCCTCCCATCCCATTCCTCTTCATTTCACTCTTACCCATGCCTTCACTTTCCAAACACTCTCATTTTGCCTCCGTTTGGCAAGAAAAAGCCCTGGCTTTTTTGGCTAAAATAGCCACAAAAAATAAAATAGGCTATTTTAGCCACAAAAAACAAAATATCAAATCCAACCCATAATCATTACAATCCTCTCTCACAAAAAAAGCCAAAAAAGTCAAAAAGTCAAAAAGCCCTTCCCAAACCAAGCTAAAATAGCCCAGGCTAAAATAGCTAAAAAGCCAAAAAGCCAAAAAGCCAACCCACTTCCCAAACGGAGGCTTTTTATTTCTTTTTTGTTGACTCTGGTTTCGGTTCATTTTTAATTTTTTTTTGTTCACTCTCGTTTCGGCAGAAAAGAGAGAGGAGAGGCTCTGCCTCTCACTCAAACATTTAAACAAAATAATTTTGGTTCATATTTTACAATATTAGAATTAAATCGGGTTAGATTTTAGAAAAGTTTTATAAGTAAAAGTCAAAAATCATGTTTGATTTTGAAATTTATTGAGAAAATCAGTTTATATTCATGAACACGTGTAAGAACTATCAAGTTGAAAGTAGAGTGATTTTGGGGTTAAAAATTCTAAATAGTGTTATGTTCATGACATTTGATAAATAGTAATATATAAATTGTCATCTTTGTTCATTTTTTTTTGGAAAAGAAAATATGAGATTTGAGCATTGAGACTTTAAAAAGTGTACTCTTGGGTACATTTTCAGAATTTTGATGTAAATATTATGTTGATTAGTTAATATTAGAAAAGTGTAGTAAATGAAAATGTGTATATATTTTATAGTGAATAAAAGATTATATTTTGTGGTGTACATAAATATTATATTTTTATGATGAAATAAAATTGTGTGGGTGAAAATCTGACCACACTGCCTACTTAGTGATCAACTGGAGAGCACAGGCAGAATAGATGGGTTCAGCAACCTGAAACAGAAAGAAAAGGCTCCGGCGGTGGTTCTTCCACCTGGGGGCACTTCGACGATCAAGTCAGTATATCTCTCAAAGATAATCAAGTGCAAAATACTCAAAACATAAATTGCATACCTTAGACCCACAGGGGTGCCTCTCTTTTATAATATACTAAATCCAAGTCCCACTAGAAGTATGACTTCTATGAACTCCAATTTAGTGCTTACTTTGGACTCTTTAAGAGATAAAGATAAACTCCCTAAGAGCTTTATCCTTATCTTGGTTAAGTCCCCTCTTTGTCTTAGGACTCTTGTCCCTTATCTGCTTATCTTGGAATCCGATATCTTCGGGGATAACCTCGGCAACTTCGAGATCATCTCGGCTTAACTACCATGACACGTGGCACCTCGGCTGACACGTCGGCGTCACCATGCAACGTGTTGGTATTCAGAAAATATATCCCCACAACTGCCCCCTAGGTTCCATTACCTCGGCAATCTAAGGTGATGGAACCTACATCACTAGTTCATTTACTAAGTCAGCTGAAATTCATTCTTTTCTTTGACCGAGATCATGATTCGTCGGCTTCAAGTACCCAGTACTTAATTATCCATTTTTTTTATCAAGGATCAAGAACCAAGAACCAAGTTCTTTAAGTATCTTAGTTAAGATCATTCCTCTAGCCGAGGTTTTTGCTTCATTAAATCAAGAACTCCAAGAGTTTAATCTGCTCATGAGCTGTCACACACGTTTTTTCCAACTATTTCCGCCACGCGTCCTTCTGTCATTAGTTCGTACTTGACACATGCTATCAAGATGCATCACTTCTGCGCACACCGCCTGACAGACATGTTGTCCAAGGCACATCATTATGATCTAATGCCTTTTTCACAATTTTAACAAAACTTCTTCCTCTCTCTCCATCCTTTCACTTTTGCAAAAAACAATCTCCCTCGTTGCATAGATTTTCCCTCTCTAAACATCCACTCTCGAACCGCCATTACTGTTTGTTCAAAGCTCTGCAACCGTTCCATTCGTCTTCTCCGGCGAACTTTTTATCGTCGGGCTCTAGACAACATCATCGTTGGACTCTGGTGAATCTCTATCCAGCCTCGTTTCCTCAGCTTTATTTGGTAAGTTCTCACTTTTTGTCTTTCCAAATCTTAGTTTTCCACTATTCTGAATACGTTTCCTTCATGAACTCACCACATGATCTTTTTACTACATTATTGTTTGTTGAATCTCGCACTCATGGTTGCATCATGAGTCGATTCATTTTATGTTTTGAAGTTTGCCACTATGTTTTTTGATTATCAATCACATTTGTGATTTGCGCACACTACCCCCACACACTCACTTAGTGTTTTGTGGATTTGGGATTCAATATTTGTGATTCTCGAATTTTGCCTTTGAATCCTTCTTGGCCTTGAACTTCCTTTTGTTTCTATTTGCTTTGTCAATCTTTCGGATTCTTATTCTTGTTTTTTGTTTCAATCTTGATTTTTGAATTATATGTCTTGTCTAGTCTTCTTGTTCTATTTCCAAATTCTACCTTCGAATTTTTTGTTCACTTGCATAGACCATAGGTTTGGAATTTGCTTAGAAACCAAATACTTACCAAAAACCCCTCTTAGATCTGAAAAAACCCCAGCTCCGGTACGAGTTTAGGATATAGCTGAGGTATTTGAACCCATACCAAATATTCCTTTCTGAAATTTTGCACCATTCTTCATTAAGCCGAAACTATAGGAATGTTTAAGTAGAGAGTGGACTCCCCTTCCAAGCTAGAATACTTTAGGCAAGAGTTTTCAATTCCAGTCGACATCCATCTGAGGTTGGCTGAGAAGGATGACTCAATTATGCCTGGCCAAGATTACATGCCATTCCTAGTTGTCTTTATTGTTAAAGGAGGAGTTAGGTTTCCCATAGATATCCCTTTTAGGGAAGTCCTCTACTATTATAAGCTCAATCCCATGCAACTGGCCATTAATTTCTTTAGGATCATCAATGGTATTGTCGAACTGGCACGTCGGCAAAATGCCAGAATCACACTCTCTAATATCCAATACTGCTACACCATGTGTAGCTTAAAAACATCCAAAGGTTACACCTACTACCTCAAGCCAAGCTGATAGCCGATATCCCAGATTCTAATAAAAGCGTGGCAGACGACAACCTAATTGTCTCAGGCAATTGGGAGTTTCCACCAGATGATGAACTCTACCTCTTCCCCCATACGCCGTGAAGTTTTTAGGGATGACAAGGGTAAGGACCTAGTCCTCTCCCAAAGTCCCTTTGATTATAGCTTTATTTAACTATCTTTCAGTTTCTAATGTTTTCGTTTGTGTTTTTGCAGCCCTTCCTCAGCCCGAAAAGGACTTCTGCCAATACTATGTGCCAAGCAAGGATCTGGTACGCGTTCTTCTTTTTTCCATTGAAGTGCGCAAGGCCTCAGTCCTCCTTAACTTCATTCCGACGTATAAGAGTCCACTGCCCGACGTCCCCAAAAAAAAGCAAAACTCCATCTTCTTCATCTACTCCTCCAACAGCCTCATCTTTAAGGCCAGATCAGGCCTCTACCTCTGACCCAATTGACCAGTCAACTACTTCTGCCCCTCAGTTGATTCCTCCATCCCAGCGCCAATGCCGACGCTGAGCTCCTTTTTCCACTCCTATAGGCATAACTCGTAGCCGCCGACACCGAGAATTTGAAACATCGGCCTGATGAAAAAATTGGAAGATCAGGCCGAGGCGGCTACTAAGGCCCAAACTTTAGCTCTTGAGAAGGCCGAATCCGCTGAGGCCGTTAAAAAATTTGCTGAGGCCGAGAAAAGAGAGGCTGAGGCTAAGAAGGCCCAAGCGGAGAAAGAACTTCAGCAAGCTCTGGCCACCAAAGAGGCCGAAGTCAAAGAGGCCGACGAAAAGGCCTATGCCCAGGGCATGGCCGACGTCGCAGAGGACTACAAACTTCAAGTTAGGCAGGCATGCAACAGGGGATTTTCCCTTGGTTGGATGTCCCTGATAAAGAAGCTTGATCTTCCTGCTGACTCGCCATTGCGCCAGGCCGACGCTATTCCTTTACCATTTCCTCCACCTCCTCCTGGAGGCGAATCAGAGACTGAGGCAGATGCTGAGGATGAGGATGATGAGAAAAATGATGACAAAGCCTTGGTGAGGAAATCCAAGGATGGTGCTGAAGCCAAGTCCCCTCCTCCTGCTGAGCAGGTTATGGATTTAACCTTAGATGAGGAGGGTGATGAGGTTGAGGGGGCAACCAAGGAAATTGTCACTGGGCAGCTATCGTCCGATCTTCTCTTGGTAGAAAGAAATGTTGAGAAAACATTAGCAGAGATTGATGCCGAGATACAAGCGGAAAAAGTGGCCGAGGAGGTTCTTCCAGAATCGTCTGAGGTCCCAATCCCTGCAGCTGCTAGTACTGAGGAGTCTTGATAACGTCTTTTGTACTTTTTTCCTTCTTTTTTCTGTACTTTGTACTTTGTACTTTTTTAATTTCTAGGCAATGTAAAACTCCTTTTTGTGGC
>NW_021038210.1:0-13170 GCF_004153795.1 Camellia sinensis | reverse complement strand
TGTTTCTTGCTACGCAGTAAGAAGAGAATCCCCTAAGAAGAAACAGAAACCCGTGGTGGAGCGTCGATCCGTAGGATCCCTAGCCCAATCAGCATCAGAAAAAGCACACAGTTCAAGAGAGGAGGAAGTAGAGTAGTGGAGTCCATGGAATAGAGGCCTTTGAGTAGCGAAGGATGTAGAGTAGAGCAGTATAATGGGAGTGCGAGGAGCCAACATCTATGAATAACAATGTGAATAGAATAGGCAATGTCAGGTGAGTCGCAGTGAGATAGACAAGACTACCGACGAGCTGGCTATAAAGAGTAGTGGACGAATCTGAGGATCAACTGGAGTAGAGGTAGTTTTGCAATCGGTAAGACCAGCACGAGCCATAAGATCGGATGCATATTTGGCTGGGATAGATAGGAACCAGTAGAATCATGGAGACTTCAAGGCCTAAGAAGTAGTTAAGATTACCAAGGTCCTTCATCTCAAATTGACGATGGAGAAAACGTTTGAGGTGAAGAATACCAGCTGCATCATTTCCAGTGATAATCATATCATCCACATAAAGAAGGAGAAGAGTGGTAGCATGAGGAGTAGTCCGTATAAATAAAGCAAGTCATAGGAGCTAGAGGTGAACCCGAAGTCATGAATGGTAGAACTGAACTTGCAAACCAAGCGCAAGGTGCTTGCTTGAGGCCATAGAGGGCACACTGTAGTTTGCAAACCTTATGAGGTGGAAAAGTAGACCAGGTGGGGTTGCATGTAGACCTCCTCAAGAAGATTACCATTAAGGAAGGCATTCTTGACATCCATCTGAAAGAGCTCCAGTGGCGAGCAGCAGCAACACAAGCAAACTGCGAACAAGGTAAGGCGAGCAACATGGGAGAGGTCTCCTCATAATCAATGCCAATTCCTGGTTGAAACCCCTTAGCAACAAGACGAGCTTTGTAGCGCTCAATAGAACCATTAGAATGAGTCTTGATTTTGTAGACCCATTTGCAGCCAATTCAGTCTTGCCAGGAGGAAGATCAACAAAGATCCCAAGCATGAGTTTTGTCCAAAGCTGGAGTTCATCAGTCATAGCTTGCTGCCAAAGAGGATTAGTACAAGCCTCACGTATAGGAGGTAGGTTCATGAGTAGAAAAGGCAGCAGACCAACAATATAATCACGAAGATGGATAGGTGGTTGAGTTACCCGGTGTGGCAACCCGTAGGAGGATCAGTGGGAGGAAGAGCTGGTGTAGAAGAGGAGAAGAACGAGGTGGCAACACGAGAGGTGGACCTTCAGGGAGAGCAGTCTGGATGGGATCAGGAGTCAACAAGGCGTCTCGATGAAGGAGGAACCTGTATCAAATCATCGAGAAGAGATATGGAAGTTAGTAAACAGGACATTAAGTGGAACAGTGCAGGTAAGTGAAAGGAGGATAGGGAGGAAAACATTTTGTGCTCCTAGAAAACGACATGTTGGGAGATACGAAGATGTTTAAAGAGAGGATCCAACAAGGAAAGCCTTTCTGTTCAATTCCATACCAAGAAAGCAACAAAGACGAGAATGCCGGTTCAAGCTTGGTGTTGTCTCATGGTATGAAGCAGAACAAAGCAGTAGAGCCAAAACCCGAAGGTTGGTGTATGGAGGGGAGTTCTATGTAACGTGCAAGGAGTTGATTATTGATGATAGGGTAGAAGCACAATTGTAGTGTAACAGTAGTAAGGGCAGCTTTCCCATAAAAGTTTTCAAGGCAGGAAGAAGAGAGAGGAGAGCGTGAGTAGTGTCAAAAATGCCGATGTTTCCGTTCAGCACAACCATTCTGTTGGGACGTGCCAACACGAATGATGAGTATGTACCATGACTCTGAGAGAAAAAAGAAAATCGAAATCCCGATACTCTATAGCATTGTCAAAGCGAAAGTTTGATGTTTTTGAAAATTGGGTGTGGACCATTTTGGCAAATCAATAATAAAGGTGTTTAAGTTCAGACTGAGTTTTCATGAGAAAAGCCAAGTAAACGGGAAAAATCTCAATAAAACAACAAATAATGGATCCCCCATAGTAGTAGTAGGGGTGGCCCCAAATTATTCGAATGTATAAGATCAAAAGGTGCATGGGAAACATAAGTATTTATTTGAATGATAAGCATATTGTTTTGCAAGTTGATATGGGTTACAAGAAAGTATCCGGAAATTACATGACCCAATTGTCACTAGAACCAAAGACTTTAAGCGACTACACAAAATATGCCTAAGCGACAATGCTCAAAGATGAAAATGAGATAATGAGGAAGCAGCTGCAGGCGAGCGATCTGGGGAGTCTAGAACATGAAGGTGAATGAGTTCATGAGACTCTGTGCTTACGGCCGATCCCATAGTCTGTCCGTCTGATGTCCTGTACCAAACAATCACGTAGCAGAAAATGTAGAAACAATCCCTCATTGTCCGCTCTAGTACCGAAGCTAAATACCGAGCTCTTGCTGATACTACTCAGGAACTTCTCTGGCTTCGCTAGCTCCTTGCTAATATGGGTGTTTCTTTTTCTGGCGCTACGTCTCTCTATTGTGACAATCAAAGTGCCATTCAAATTGCTCACAATGATATTTTTCATGGTCGCACCAAACATATTCAAGTATCTCTCTCTCTCTCAAAAACACTCAAGAAAGAATCGACGACACAAGTTCAAGTATCTACCACAAAGAAGGACAATGGTGATGGAGTCAGATGTTCAACGAGAAGAAGAAGAAGAAGAAGAAGAAAAAGAAAAAGAAGAGAAAGCAAAACAAGTCTCCAAAGAAGGAAATGCCTCATCTTCAACTCCATTGGAGGTATCTGCTACTGAATCAGAGGGCTCTATCAAAGGAAATGTTCATCCACCCTTCAACAAATAGACTATTCGCAACGATGATGATCTTCTCTCAAAATCAAAATTTGGGTAATTACTTGTTCTTCACCACAAAACTTATCAATCTTAGGGTTTTCTTTCTTGAATTTCTTGAATCTTTTTTTTCTCTGTTCCAATTCTTCCCTTTTCTCAACCACCAAATAGAGACATGGGGTTTTCATCTTTCTAATTTTTATTTTTTTTTATTTCCTTTAAACCCATTTGAATGAGAGAGATTTTTATTAATAAATTAATTTCTTGAACAAGCAAGATCTAAAAGAACAAAACTTGGAATCATATAATTTGATGAAAGATTATACATCTTTTTCTCAACAACCAAACAGAGAAACTAGTATTTTCACGTTCTTCCCCTTTGCAGACGAGTAGTTCCATGCTTATCTAAGAGAGCTTTAACCAACCGAAGAAATGAGTACCCAATACCTAACATAGCCACAGTTGTTGAATTCCATAGGTCGGTACATTGTCTGTTTCATATGGGGTTAACTCAGAGCGATATCGAACACGGCAGGCTCCCCATTCCTTTTTAAACAGCAGAATTGCATTTTCCTTCGACGAATGGTGTATCAAATTATGAGAACCAGATTGTAATTTGTGACACTAGACACGATGATTGGTACATGACACTCACCTACAATGCTCGAGAAAGTAGTGCCTTCAAGTTTGCGATCACAAGCGGGTGGCAAGGGTTTGTTGATTGCTACAATTTAAAAGCTATGGATGTAATTCACTTCTACAAACCATTCAAAAGATTACACTCCAGGCATTTCCTGATTGATTATGTTAAAGCAGAAGAAAATGTTGTTTTACCTTCTCAGAATTCGTACATGAAGCAAGGCTGTGATGAGGCTCGCGATGATGCTATCTTGGAAACTGGTTCTGTACCAAGAAACTAGTTTTTTTTTTTTACTTTTTTCTCTCTTGAATTTCTTGAATCAAAACTATTTTTTCATTCCAATTCTTCCCTTTTCTCAACAAGCAAAAAAGAGTACATAGGATTTTTATCTTTGTGCATTTCTGTTCTATGTCATTTTTGCAAGTATCAGGATGATGAGTAAATAATTGGTTGGGTACATAGTTGAACTTTGAGTTTTCAATCTATTAGGCCTTTTTACGGATGTTTTGTGATTGAAACAGTACAATTTCTGCATAACAATTTCAATACTCAATTGATTATAAGAACATATCTCATACAGGATATGACTTGATTTATTTTGTGCCAATTGCAATGTTCAATTGACTTCATTTTCTTCACCTTTGCAAAGCCCCATGCTCGTCTGAGAGGGCCAACGAGGAGGTACAAGACCCAGAAAGTGAATCCCATAGGAGAATTTTTCTCTTTGAGTTGCAGTTAATGCTTAACGATGTTGAACAAGGCATGCTCTTCATTCCTGAGCAAAGAGCAGGAAAGCATTTCCCTCCTCTACTGACTCATATACCTTATTATAATTACGAACACCAGATTGAAGTTTCCAACACTCAAAACCAGAATTGGAAAATGACACTCGTCTATAATAGCTTGTTACGCGCCTTCATCATTGTAAGAGGGTGGCACAGGTTTGTTGTTAGCCACGGTTTGGAGTTCATGGATGTGATTTGCTTCTACAAAACTCTCTCGCGTTTACACGACAAGCATTTCATAATCGAACATGTCAAAAGAGGGGAAGTTGAGACAAACAACAACCCTCCTGAATTCAAGCCGGAAAATTTTCTGTTTGAGCTGTAATTGACCTCAGGCTATGTCAGTGACAACTGGCTCAAACTTCCCAAGGAAGAAGAGAGAAATCATTTCCCTGCAATTGAGATCCCACCTGGAATAAGACTGAACTTTACTGATGCTCGAAACGAGCATTGGACAATGACAATCTTTTTCGTTGAAGTTCATGATGCCTACATAATTTTGGATGGGTGGGAGGGTTTTGTCAATAAGCACAGGTTGGAAGCCATGGATGTGATTAGGTTCTACAAACCAGTCCAGCCTTTACACGAGAGGCATTTCCTTATTCAATGTGTGAAAAGAGGGGAGGCTGTAGTTGCGGCTGAGGCTGAGGCTGGGACTACTAGTCATGATGGTGAATTGGGTGGTGCAAAGAAAGATGGGAACGGGGGTAATCGTGCAAATAAAGGCGGAAGAAATCATGGCGGCAGTGGTGGTGGTGGTGGAGGAGGGCAGAGTCGTGGTGATGGTAGCCCCAGGAAGGGGAAGATAACTTGCTGTTGGACATGGAAAAACAAGCGCGGGGACTGGGAAAGAGCAGTCATGGGCCTGGAGGAATTCTTGTATGCGACAGACAGTGTTTGGGATTGTGATTTTGAATATCACATTGCTGAAGTTCAAAGTGAATAGGCATTTTTTATACATACATTGGTGAAGTTTCTGTACAAATGCATATTGAGGTTTGTGATTTTCATGCATACGTAGATTGGTGAAGTTCAAAGTAAACGGTGAATTTTATACCAAGTGTCTCCATGTTGTGGATTATTCGTTCTCTTTCTCTCTCTCTCTCTCTCTCTCTCTCATGGAACAGTTTTATGGAAATGAAATGAAACACCCTTTTGTTGTTTATCGGAAAAATGATGAATCATCAGGGTTATTATTGAACAAAATTTCATCAATTTTATACACAACTCCTCAGTGTTTTAGCGAAAATTATGAGATGTACAACCTCTAATCAAACTCTGCCATTCTTTGAAGGACAAATTTCAATTATACCACCAAGAGAAGCATAAAGTTCCACAAAAATAATGTGCAAAAAGAAGTTAGTCTGTGATAATTTTCGTTTATATGCTTAAAGCAACTCTGCAAAAGGAGGAGAAATGTTTCTGGGCAATAAAATAATTGAGTTTTTATTTTTTATTTTTTTTTTTATTTCAATATTTATTTTCCGATTTATGTTTGGACCTATCAGTTTAAAATAACAACGCATGAAGAATATGTTTTTTAATACCTATCTATTTGTTCCAAGCAATATTCAATCTTTGCCCAATAACAAGTAATTATGTACTTACATAACTTAAAATAATAATAATAATAATAATAATAAGGATGTATCACCAAACATCATTGGTCTAGTATACATATACATGGTGTTGTAGAATTTACCATGATTTATCTCTGTTTGTAATGATTTATTGTTTGGCAGGAAACATGATCAAACTGCCAAAGTGACATTCCTTTCCCTATTCTCTCCCTCCCAAACCTACACATTCATTGCCACCAGCAACTCTATATATGCAATACCGCCTCTGAACTACAAAGCCTCTCTCTCTCTCTCTCTCTCTCTCACACACACACACAGAGATGAGCCTATAGAATTAGAACTCCAAGTATCACCATATATTCAAGAAAGAAAAATTTCAGAAAGCAGAGATGATGATGATGAAGAATTCTCTTTTTTCCTCCTCTGCCTCCTGTTGTTCCTCCTGCTCCCCCTGCTACTGATAAAGGATGGAAAAGGATCAAAACAAGTCTCCAGAGAAGGAAATGCTTTGTCTTCAACTCCAACAGAGACTGCTACTGAAACAGATTGGTCTGAGAAGAAGAAGACAGTGAAGGCTTCCCGAGAAAGAAATGTTGATCTTCTAGCCTTCAAGAAAATGACTATTCACCATGGCGAAGATGTTATCTCACAATCAAAACCCCGGTAACTACTTGTTCTTCACCAAGGTACTGATCAGTCTTAGGGCTTTCTTGAATGTATTGAATCTTTTCTCTGTCTCTGTATGCCAATGCATGCTTATATACCCACATATACTGATAAATTTACTCACTTGCAATGAACAAGAACATACAAAATTCAAACAACATTGAGGGTTTTTGCTTTTTTCCCTTCCAATTCTTCCATTTTCTCTGCCACCAAACAGAGACCTAGGGTTGTCATCTTTGTGATCTTTGCTTAGTTTACAGACCCATTGGAATGATTTTAAAATTTTAATAATAAATTAGTTTCTTGAACGAGCCAAGATCTAGAAGAACAAACTTGGGAATGTCACTCTTGGAATTGTATAATTAGATGAAATATTGTACATATTCTCTCTTTGCAGAGGAGTGTCATGCTCATCCGAGAGGCCTAACCAGGGGCTACAATACAGAGCTTCTATCAACCAAAGAAATGGGTACCCAATGCCTAACATAGTCACAGTTGTTGACTTCCATAGGTCGGTACATCATCTGTTTCAGATGTAGTTAACTTAGAGCGATGTTGAACGCTGTAGGCTCTTCATTCCTTTCCAAGCAGTAGAATTACATTTCTCTTCAACGAATTGTGTATCGAATTATGAGAACCAGATTGTATTGTCTGACACTCGCCTACAATGCTGAGGAAAGCAGTGCCTTCAAATTTGCGATCACAAGGAGGTAGCCGGGGTTTGTTGATTGCCACGGTTTGAAAGCTATGGATGTGATTCACTTCTACAAACCATTCAAAAGATTACACTCTAGGCATTTCCTGATTGCTTATGTTAAAGCAGAAGGAAGTGTTGTTTTACCATCATCAAGAGCTTTTTTTTGTTTTTTTTTAAAACAGAGTAAAAAGCTGGAATATTATGTACATACTATTTGGAACTTGGAATTGGTTTGAGAAAAGGAGAAGAAAAAGAAAGAAGGAAAACCTTTTCCATTGTACTTCAATTAACATTGTAATGAAGAATTCTGAAGGAATGATATGAAGCTATGAAAGCAGGACATACTTTTATTTTCTTCACATCACTATTTTTCTGGAAAATTACAAAATAAAAAGTAAAGTACAAAAATAATTGTAAATCAGTGAGAATAAAAAGTAATTACACTAGTGATGGAATGATGCAAAATAATTACAAATAGATGAAAATATTCCATGCAAAGACAAAATTGCCTTTTATATATAGAATAAAATGTTAAATTGTGGGCTTTAAAATAAAAAATCTCATCGATGTGCTTTTATGTACAAAATTAAAGAACATTGTCATGGTATTATGGTGAATGATTCTACAAATTTTATTTTTGGAAGAATAGTATTTTCTAGAGAGAAAAAAAAAGGTGCGAATCTTATTATATTACCATTAAATTTAGAACCCACAATAAATTTTTTTTTCAATGCCAAGTCTTATATCTCACTCTTGTATATCCACCTAATAACAAGGGATTAAAAAAATAAAAAAGTAAATTACAAAACACCACTAGTCTATATAACGAATTAAGATTTCTTGTTTTGGGCAAGCAATGATCAAACCGCCAAGTTAACTGCAAATAATAAACCATATTAACTGTCAGATAAACCTAGAAATTAAACTTCTATAGCTACAAAACTCATTACCACTAGCAATTATATATATTTTCCACCTCCTAACATCAAAGCCTCTCTCTCTCTCTCTCTCTCTGCCTCTGCCTTTGCAACTACTGAGCACCATATTCAAGAAACAATCAAGAAGAATGTCTCAAAGCAGAGAAACTGGTAAAGCTCTTGATGATGAAGACTATTCCTTTCCCATTGACATACATACTGACTATTTTCTTGATGAAGGAAATGCAAAAGAGAAAGAAAAACAAGTCTCTGAAGATCGAAATTCATTGTCTTCAACTCCATTGGAGACTGGTTCTAAAATAGAGGAGTTTGGCAAGATGACTACAAAGCCTTCCAGAGAAGGAAATGTTGATCCACCCTTCGATAAACTGACTATTCACGATGATGAGATGATGAAGATACCTCATAATAAATCTGGGTAATTACTTGTTCTTCACCTAGAAACTGATCAGTCTTAAGGTTATCTTTCTTAAATTTCTTGAATCCTTTTCGTGTAATTGCATATGAAAGAATATGCAGCATATACTGATAAAATTGAAAGAATTTTGTGGGTTTTATGCCTTTTCCATTCCAATTCTTGGATTTTCACTGCAACCAAATAGAGACATGGATTTTTTTAATAGTTTTACTCTATTTTTCTCAACAACCAAATAGAGTAACTAGGATTTTCTTTTTCTTTCCCTTTGCAGAGGAGGTTCATGCTCATCTCAGAGGGCCAGCCAAATAAATGAGTACACAATGACTAAAACAACCAGAGTTGGTGAATTTC
The DNA here is from genome assembly GCF_004153795.1 of Camellia sinensis. Lineage (NCBI taxonomy): Eukaryota > Viridiplantae > Streptophyta > Magnoliopsida > Ericales > Theaceae > Camellia > Camellia sinensis. Next base: position 4,245 of record NW_021038210.1, on the reverse strand, counting down.
AGAGAGATGTACACTATATGTTTCAGATGGAGTTAACTCAGAGCGATGTTGAAAGCGGCAGTCTCTCCATTCCTTTCCAAACAACTGAATTACATTTCCCTCCAACCAATTACACGCCAATTGTAATTTGCGACAATCGAAACAATAATTGGTACATGACACTCACCTACAATGCTGGGGAAAGTAGTGCCTTAAAGTTCTTCGTGATCACAATCCGATGGAAGGGGCTTGTGGATTGCCATGGTTTGAAAGCGACAGATGTGATTCGTTTCTACAAACCAATTCCAAGATTACACAACAAGCATTACCTGATTGATTATGTCAAAGCACAAGGAAATGTTGTTTCACCCTCTAAGAATTCGAGTATGAAACAAGGTTGTGATGAGGCTGGCCAAGATGTTATCTTGCAATCAAAATTTGGGTAACTAGTTCTTCACCAAGAAACTGAGTCTTTAAGGCTGTGTTTGGTTGGAAGATTTCGGAAGGGATTTGGAAAAGGAAAAAGTATTTCACCTAATTTCACCCACCTTTTTCCTTTCCCTTTTCTCTTTCTAAATCCCTTCCCAAATCCTGTGTTTGGTTGCTAGATTTGGGGAGAAATTTGGAAAGAGAAAGGGAAAATGTAGGTAAAATGTGAATAAAATATACTTATATTTCACCTAATCTCACACACCTCTTCCCTTTACTTTTCCAAATCACTTCCCAAATGCCCCAACCAAATACAACGCAAGGGTTCTTCTTTAATTTCTTGAATAAAAAATTATGGGTTTTTCATTCCAATTCTTCCCTTCTACGGATGTTTTGTGATTGGGAACCATTTGATTTTTGCATAACAATTTCAATATTCAATTTGATTGTAAAACATTGCTCATACATGTTCAATTGATTTAGTATTTCATGTTTTGCCCTTTGTAGAGGAGGCTCATGCTCATCCGAGAGGGCCAAGCAAGAGCTACAAGACCTGGATAATGAATTCGATAGTAGTGTTTTTCTCTTTGAGTTAGAGTTGGGTCAAAGCGACATTAAACAAGGCATGCTCTACATTCCCAAGCAAACAGCAGCAAAGCATTTCCCTTGTGCATCGACTGTTATACCAATTTATGAGGTCCAGATTAAAATTTTCGACACTCAAAACCAGAACTAGAGCATGGAATTCGTCTACATTCGCTCATTTGGTGCCTCCTTCATCGCAAGAGGGTGGCAGAGGTTTGTCATTAGGCACAATTCATGGATGTGATTTGCTTCTACAGACCTCTCTCACGTTTACATAAATGGCATTTCCTGCTTCAGTGTAACAACCCTCACTTCAACTTAGTCATACTTGCATACATGTATGTATGATCTTGTTTTGTTATGTGCATTTGCAAACCCTGTCTTGTTTCGTTTGAGTGTTGCTGCATGCTTTGTTCTTGCCTGGTGTGTTGCCGAGGTCTTCTTAAGCCTAGACACCTTGGAACCTTTCCACACTTAGAACTATCTTGGAACCACTTCTGTTGACCTCCATCTTCACCCTGGCATATTGGCCAAGATGTCATCATCTAGGCTGAGGTGTGCGTCACCAAGGCCGAGATGTGTATCATCTAGGCCAAAATGTTTATCCTTGCACTTAGTGATTTTGTTCCTGGAATGGTATGACCTAGACCGAGGTGTGGCACATCTAGGCCAAGGTGTGGCACAGCTTAGTCAAGTGTTGTCCTTCCAAGCCGATGTCGTTGTCGCCCTACTTGCCGAAGCTTTGCCCTTAGCCGAGATCATCACTTGCCGGAGTGCTCTTGCCGTCTAGCTTGTTGAACACACTTTGTCATGGTCTTGTCTTGTCAGTCAGTCACCTTTTTTAGTAGGGCCAATCAACCGATGCCACGTGTCCCAGCAGAAGGTTAAGTCAGTGACTGTCGAGAAAAACATATCATTTTGTATCAAATCTTGTCTTTTAGAGAGAGAGGCTCTAGGAAGGAGAAGGAGAAGCTTTGAGTGCGAGAGTAGACTTTCAAGCTTGATCGTTGGAGTTTGAACCGTTAGATCCTAGTTTTGAGGTTAGAATCTTAATCTACTCTTGTTGTTCTTATGGATCATTTAGCTACATTGCACGATCGAATCTGTTTTGCATGCCATGCATTGATTTAAAGTCGGCTTTAGTAAGAGAAAATAGTGTTCTTGTGTTCTTGAAGAAAAGTCTTGTTTTGATCCGAAAGTTTGCATCTAGAACCATGTTTTTGTGTTTGTTCTCACAAGATCTTTGAATATGGGTGCCTAGGTCCATGTTTTCGAACTCATAGCACGAAATCTCAGACCTTGTAATAACAAGTTATGATTTTAGCATGCATGTTCTTCATCTTCTCCATCTTCATGTTCTTCATGTTCCTCCAAGGGAAACCCAGATTTTCCCGACTTCACTTTTGTACGTGGCCGTCGAGATCGCACCTCGACGAGAGGGTGTGGGACCTCGGCCAAGACCTGGTTGGTGCCCAGCACGTTCTCCCGAGATGAGAAACAGTGTTTTGTTTTGATTTAACTTTTTGATGAATGCCGAGATCATCCGTTTGCATGTGAATCTTGTTTGAAAGTACGTTCAATAGACTTTGTCATGTGTTTGTAGACTCGGACTTTTGCTTGACCTGACGTTGAAGAACTAAGTGAGTGGTATTTTTAATAAAGTTATGTTATAAAGATTTGATAAAGCCTTGTTTCATTTTGATAAAAGTATTTGATCAAGCATGAATGATTACCCCTATTTTGTATATCAAGTATTATCTTGTTTTGATGACTTGTTTTGAGGGTCCTTAGTGCCAGGGGACTATAATGTGACTGCACATCTTGTTTTGAAAGTCCTTAGTGCCATGGGACTATAATGCAACTGCACATCTTGTTTTGAGAGTCCTTAGTGCCAGGGGACTATAATGTAACTGCACCATTGTTTGAGATATCTCCCTTGCCTTGTCTTGTTTTGCCACTGACAGTTTATCGCGTGGGTTTGTTTGTCCAGAATGTCATCATTTGTAATATGTTGATGCTAGTAAGCATCCTTCGAAGCTTTAAAGATTTGCTAGATGGACGAGGTCCATCCCTTGTTATATAAAGTTTTGATATGTATCGTTTGAAAAGACTTCGGCTATTATTCATGCAAACCCTTTATTATTTATATCATTCACTGAGTATCCAAGCTCACCCTCTCTATATATATGTAGGTGATGAGCAAGAAGGCGGTGACGCCTAGATGTGATTCGCGAGCTTGCTTTGAATTTTTGTTATGTCGGCTTGACTTGTATTTACGTCGGCAGTCTTGAAAATTATGCTTCTCGACTTATAATATTTGTATTTTGCACACATCGGCTTGAGAAGCCTTTTGATCAAGATGTAATAAGTACTTTACTTCATTGTACTAAGTTGTAACCCATGTGAAGATGTTTGCCATTTCATTTGACTTACGCACAGCTCTCATGGACTAATCTGATTTGTATGTATTGCTTCCGTACTTGTGAGCCCCATATATTTATACTCTGTTGTGTGTGGATTTTGAAAATTGGCCTTCTGTAATCTCGGATTACTGGCCATCACGGCACCATCCTACTAGGGGCGGTTTGAGGTCATGACAGAATGGTATCAGAGCACAAGTTCCTTAGTATACGATATTCACACACTTTGAGTCCTAAAGAGCATAGGATTTCCCCTTAGAAAGATATTAGGATTGCATCATATTGCTTGCTATGTGAACAAGGTGTGCATCATCTCGGCATGCTTAATTGTTACTTGCCTACGTGTTTATTCGTTCATTTTGTTTTAAAGTCACATTTTGCATACTCATAGCATCATGAGGAGAGGTGGACCTCCAGTTGGCCGAGATCAGTCCGAGGACAGATTAGACAGACTGGAAAGGTTAGTTGAAGGTTTGGCCCGCGAGTTAAGGCAGACAAGACAGCAGTACGCTAGTGCTACATCGACTCAGACCGAGCAAACAAACGGCTGAAATGCAGTTCCACCTCCACCTCCTCTAGTACCACAAGTGCCTCCACAGCCAGCTTTATATGGGGATGGCATGATAGCTTTGATCAAAGAGTTCAAGAAAATGAAGCCACCGAGATTCCAAGGGGGTATAGAGCCGATGAAAGCCGAAGCATGTGTTTTGGAAATAGAGAAGCTGTTCGCGATCTTTCCCAGCAACGACACCCAGAAGGTGACATTAGCAGCCTTTACACCAGATAACGACGCTCGCAGATGGTGGATGATGGTTCGAGAAGGCAATCCAGA
>NW_021038206.1:0-17608 GCF_004153795.1 Camellia sinensis | reverse complement strand
TATCAGACACTATTATGTCCGATTTTTATTATCTGCGGAGTATGAATTTAATGAATTAATATTCCAACCATGAAGAATATATCAGTTAGTATGTAGATTTTATTATCTGTGAGCACAAGTTTTTTTTTTTTTTTTGATTTATTTATCACAATTTTTCCGACCAAACGAAGAATAGGAAGATCAATATATCGATTTAATATTTGAGGGCAAGAAATTTTTTTATAGATGGAGACTGTTTGGTCAAATATGCCAGCCGAAGCAAGGATAGAGACAATATTTTGGTCAAATATTCTATTGGGATTGAGAAGAAAAGTCGTAACTTAGGCACAAGGGGCAAAAGATAATCGCTACCCCTTGGTTAAAAATTATCTGCCTGCCGAGCGGATTTTGCTCACAAGAAGCAATTTGATAAGTTTGTCGCAACCTGGGACTACCTTGCGTCGGATTTAGCTCGCTAAGAACAAAGTTGGTGATTGTCCAGCTCCTGCGAGCGAATTTAAAGCTCACCAAGAAGTATTGCTGGTTTGTCTAACTCTGGGATTTCCTTGCCGGTGAACTTTTTAAAAAATCGGCAAGAAGCATATCTCCATGGTTAGAATAATAATTCATAAAATTCATGCTCCGTAAATAATGAAAATCTGACAATATAACTGAAAATAATATCTCCATGATAGAAATAATAATTCAAAAAAACCATGTTCCGTAGATAATAAAAATCCGATATAATAACTGATAATGATATCTCCATGATTGAAATAATAGATCATAAAATTATAATTAATTATAATATCTTTATTCTAGGAATAATTATAAAAAAAAAATCATGCACAATCATAATGAATTTCCATGAAGATGTAACCGAACAAAATAATGAAAGAACTCAAGTTCATAATATGCGACTGAGCCAATATGGAGTGAGACCGGGCGAATTTCATGGCCGAGCTCTTAGCTTTGTAGTTTATCTTTAAGCAGTTTTCAAGATAAAGTAACATTCCAATCCAAAAGTTCATAGTGTCTGAATAGTAGTTTTCGTAACAAATCTCTAAAAATAATGCTAAGCTTAGATATGACATAAGCATGACTTAGCCATTATTGCACAAAAGCCATGTTCTGGTTTCTTTGTGGGTCCCCCTTATTTCTCCTCGCTCCAAAAAATATCATGGACAAATTAATGGTTTACTAGTGAGGTGACTGTGTGCGTTGCACGCAATATGATACCTATTACAAGGGATGAAAATCTTTTTGATTGCATTTGACTGTTTTGTTTGGTAAACATTGCGTATGATGCCCATTACAAGGAATGAAAATCTTTTTGATTACATTTGACTGTTTTTTGCATTTGACTGTTTTGTTTGATGCCCGTTACATGGAATGAAAATCTTTTTGATTACATTTGACTGTTTTGTTTGATAAACATTGTTACCATTGAATGAAAACAAGAATTTAAAATCAAAGAATTTAGGAGAAGCAAAAAGCCTTTAAGTTTAAAAATTGATTGGTTATAAATAGAATTTAGTAAACAAAATATTCATTAACTATTTCTTTTGAACATATCTTTATATTTAATAAAAGAAGATATAAAAGTGTCAATATTAATATGCACAACCAAAATGACAATTGTCAATATGTTAATACCATATCATGTGTTACATTACATATACAAAAGTTTAAACTGCAATTATGTTTAGTTTGTATAGACTATTCTAATCTTAGAAAAGATAAAACTATAAAGCATATTTTCAAAATACAGAATGTATACATGTAAGTTTCATTTTTCCCAACATCATGTAGAATCAAAATAAAAATTCTAGATGATTGATCTTTTGCATCTACTAATGAAAACATTGAAGAAAACTTAACATAGCAAAAGATCAGCTGATCCAAGTCCATCATGTCACTTTATTCACCAAAAAAAAGAAAAAGGCCCATCATGTCACCCATTCCAAGCCTGAAATAGAAATAGTTACATGTTACTCTTCTCAATCAAGTTAGGAAAATTTCTAAGCAGCATTCTGCGTCAATGATCCAAAAGAGCAGTAGCTTGCACCCAAAAAATAAGAAAAAGAAAAAAGAAAAGGTAAATGAATGGCAAAAGTTTACTTAAATTGGGAACAACTTCATACAAACTATTGTATCATTTCTAATACAAAGAATTGCATAGCCTTTTTTATTTATTTTATTTGACATACAAAATAACCCAAAGAAGTTTTCAAATATAGCTCAAAGATAGAATGCATTTAGATGTTGTCAATTCAAGTGAAAAATTATGTTGAATTATGTGGGTATTGAACTCTAGAAATGAAGACTTTATATTCCCATAGCAATAGCAGCAGTCCATGCCTCAATTGGTATAGTACTAATAGTCTCATAATGTTTTACATTCTTTTGACAAGGTTGAGCGAATTCATATACTAACTAATCGGTCGTTTCACACACAAAATATAAACACTAAACTATATCAAATTCCTTAGAATAGTGGTAAGTCCAAATATCGATCCACATGGACAAACGAGAAATTAAATTAATTTAATTGTTAAATTCCTAAATTAATTTTGATAAAAAGAATGAGGGATGTTATGACTAAACAAGAATTAAATCAAATTGAGAAATTGAATTGACAATTAAAAGTAGGGTTTGAGATACTGATTTTTGGAAAAATCCTAGGGCAAAGAATTCACCACTAACTACATAAATAAGACTTAACATCGGCTATCAATTGCAATCCGGTTTGAACTACCCAATATTTGATAACTACAAGTTTGAAACATTTATCAAAAGGATTGTTACATTCAACGCACAAGCACGAATCATTCCAAGTAGAACGAGTCATTTGCTCTAAACTATAGTAGCAATACAACCCGTCTCTCATAGCATGACTCGTCTCATACTTTGAACACAAACATAAAGAAAACTATTGTATGGAAAGCATTAAATAATCACAGAGAATAAAATACTTGAAGAGATGAAAAAGAAAATTATTATAAACTTCTAAAACATCCATACATTAATTTATTCAAACCGTTTCACAATCAAAGCTTAAGAAAAATCTCTTTACATGGCTAGGGCTTCATCAAAACCCTAAAAATAGTACCCTAGCCACTTATGGAGGAGTGGGAAGAGGTGGAGGCAGAAAAAGCCACCATGAGAGACATTCTTCAAACTTTAAGTTCTTGGTTCTCTCAAACCCTAGCCTCTCTCTCCATTTTCTCTGAAATATCTTCGAATCCTTTTACAACCTCTTTTTCTCCCTTTTATTCCCAGTAGAAGAGCCTTAAATTTTCATGCACGCAACCCTAGGTGGGCTACTCGAGCAGTGGAGCTAGGCCGCACATGCGGTGAGGTGACAGGCCAAGATTTTTCACCCCTCGCACGGAGAATCTGCTTTTGCGCCCTTTTTGCTTGAATTTGCGTATTGCCTACCAAATTTGTACAAGTGCACAAAACACATCATCTCTACCAAATAAACAACATTAAAAGACTAAAATTGTAACTTAAGTGACTTCAATGTGGTACCTTTCGGCCTACATCACATCTCTCAACTTACATGTTGCTAGTCCTCGAGCAAAACAAAATAAATAAGAAAAATAAAATAACTCTAAGCCACTTGTGTAGGAATCACGATTGCATTTTGCATACGCAACACGCCTTTCAACCACAAGGTTACCCCAAGTGGACGAGTATAGTCTCGTAAGGGTTTCCAGAAATGATACCCACAAACATCAATATATTCACATCTTCCCAACAACAATAAGTAATCACACTACTCTACCTATCAATTAACTTATGTGTCAACTACAATGTGATATTAAGACATGATGAGTCATTGAAGGCACAGTGGACAAGCATGAAGGAATCTATTGAGAAAGAATCACAATTCAGTTAATACAAGAGTTAAGTCCCCTGTACTTGTGAATGCTAGTAAACACATCGTCGATGCCCTTGGTGTAAAGTGCATTTCCCATAATTAGTTAACTGTCCACTATAATAGCCCAGTATAACTCATAATAACACCCAACATATATAGAAAAACTAAACTTTTGCAACCAGGATTCTCAATTTTTTTTTTAACGACTATGCAATGTCCTGATCCATTAAGCTTTCTAATCAACCCATGTAGCAAGCATTGGGCCAATGACTCCCAAACCAGACGGTTTTAGGTGTGAAGACACCCCTACAGGCTTAACAACTAGAGCTGAAAAGGCTACAAATCCGAACAAGTCATTATTTTTCCTTCACTGTGCAATGTCTAAGTCCCTTAAGCTTTCTGATTAACCCATGTAGCAAGTATTGGACCAATGACTCCCAAACTAGACGGTTTTAGGGCACTAGGTGTAAAGACACCCCTACGGTTAATAACTCGACTTCAACAGGCTACGAACCCAAACAAGTCAAGGTTTTTTTTTTTTTTTTTTTTGATGAATCAGGCTATAACTCATTATCTTATTTTTTTCTCTTACAACATAGGCATGTATCAATGATTTTGGTATTTGCACGTAGGTATCACAAGGGATTTTTTATTGGGCAGCAAGAATATGACAGAGATTATTCTGGCAGTTAGGAGAGTACGTACAAACATTGCTGATGAAGAACTTCAAATGTAAGTTTTGCCAGAGATATTCATATGATGAAAGTAGTGGTTGTATTACCATATTTCGAAATTAAAACAGGGTACCACCAACCTGTTTGAACAGGGTGCAAGACCTGTTCGGCACTGGTTCAACAGATATACGAATCTGTTTGGTTTAATTGAGGCACAAATTTAAATCTGTTTGAATTTAAAATTCTAAAATTCAACGGTAAGGTTTTTCTTGAACTAAACTGTTCAGACAGATTTGAATTTGCTAACCGGTCTAATTTTAATAACACGTGTGTTAAACATATAAATTAAAGTCAAATCTGCCCAAAAAGAGGTTATAGGGTACTTTGACTCGGACAAGCCCAAATTCAAAAGCCCTCATAACGCCAATACGCCACACCGAGCATACCTGTAAGGGAGCAGATCCGGGAAGCCCAGCCACAAGCTAAGCACACCGAGTCGGCTGGCCGGCGGCTCGTCCGGAACGGCGGCGGCAAACGCTCACGACATGTGTGTTTATTTTATGGGTCTCAATGGGTCCTAAACCTCAGATTTGCCCCATAACCTTCCCTCGTCACAAACTTGGCGTGCCCCTTTGGAGCCTAAGCTCCCCAGGAAGTTCCAACTCCATTCCTTATAAACCCACGTCAAAAGTTGGTGCCCACAGCGAGGGCAACTACTCATGTGAGAACAAGCCAAAATTTTCGCAAAACTTAAAAAGCTTTATTATTATACCAAAAAACATTTCCAGCATTCTCATTCACATGGCTCACTTTGGGCTCATTTCCACATTCACGCAACATTCGCAATATTGGTCCCTAGAAAGCAAGGTTTCTGAAATACACTCCAGTAACCTATACCCATGTACAAAAAGTCTGACAAATGGCGACAACCTAAGGAACATGGTCAACCATTTTAGACCTTGACATAGCGATGGTCGACGTGGGACGCAAAATCACCAAAGAGTCCCAACATGGCCCCGCGCCTAAAAAAATAGAACCATCATACGTTAAGTTGAAAAAAATCTCAGTTGTTTTTACTAGATTTTGATTTCTAATAAACCACAAGTTTCTAAATAAATGCCGCCTTGGCCCCACATATCAATATGGAATTTGGAAGACAACGAAAAAGCACTAAATGCAAAGGTTTTGTCGATAAGGTATAAATCGAAATATACGTGTACCTCTCAAGAGGCCAAACTTTCGACTCTTGAACTCCTCCTAAGTGATAACCTGCCGACTTCTGGCCAGGCCATGAATGGCGATGCTTTGAATTGTTCGCAGTAAGCTCTTTCGCACAGATAGATGTAGCCAAGAGACAAATCGTTAGCACTTTCACACAAAAATATCCTTCTGATCAGCATCAAGCTGGTTCTCCACGATTGTGTTCATTATATTGATGCCTCTTTGAATTATTTTTCTGCTCTGATAGAATAATTTAATAAATTGTAGATTGGTAGAATAGGACTTATTTTCCTGACGGCCGCTTTATGAACTCGCATACGGTGCGGCTTTTATATTTGTTATGTGCACACGTGCTTCTGAGTAATTGTACCGCCTCTTACAGCTTCTCATTAGAAAGTAATGGCCTTTGCCACCAGTCTCGACACCATCTCAATATCTATGGTGAAATCTGTGGGTACGAATCATTCCTTAGGATAAAGCGCTCACGCTTCTTGAGATTTGTGCAACTATGCTAAACAATGCATAATATCGCGTAATCCGATCAACAGATTCGCCTAAAAGTCTACATGTTAAACACACTATAGCATGATACCTCCTTTTGGCTATACAACATATGTTTCATTTGAGTCAACAACTCACAATCGCTGCACTTAGCGTGTGAGTTTAGGGTAGCCGGGTTAAGTTAATGTTTAATTCTCACTAGCGTGATGTTCGTTCCTAGTGAGACACCCACCACATAACTTAGTTGTCTTCTTTGAAACTTAGTTCTTGAGATCTCCAAGTCATATGAGAGTAGGGTTACCAGTGTTATGACTAACGTATTTAATTATGTATAGCCTTAAATCCATCCCCTTTTGGGAGACTTGAACTATATAGGCTGCTTTTATGTACGCATCACTTTTGGAACATAGCTATCCTGTCCTATACGGATCGCAATATTCGTATTCTCTTATAGTGGATTTTTTGATATAATATTTGATTAACGCGGTCATTTGATGGAGACAATGTTGCTTAGTCTTATACTCGTGATAAGTGAAGTAGGGCTAAATTGACTCACCCATATTATCATATTGTGTTTTGTGCCCTAACTATTGCAATTTTATTATGGACATATCTAATAGAGAAGCAACCATAGCTGCATATGGGTTTTGGCCACATTAGAATATCTTGCTGAGAGATAAGTGAGACAGGAACGACATCGTTTGCTTCTCAATATAATATATGTATAATAAGCAATAACTGAAAATGATCAATGTCATATATTGCTAAGTTGCGGCGAGATGCCGGAGTGCCATGCGTACTATCCTTAGATTTGTCTGGTTGTCGAGCGCGATGCTGCGCAGAGGGGTACGTGCCATGCCATGCTCGCACCTATGTCACTCAAATACATACCGTGAAGTATCGGATCATATGAATTCCTCATGAGGTGATTCGCAGATATCAATTTGGGCAGATGTCCAAAACTTATGGCTTGTTCGTAGTACTTGACGGATTGGACTCGAGTACAAGTTCAAACCATGATCACACAGGTAAATGGACCTTTCAGTGTTAGAAATCTGATAGAGGGTCTTCTGTAAAATTTTTGATTTGTCTTCCTCAAAAGTTCCTTAATCAAATTATTCATGGAGGGATGGCTGACTCTCACTGCTACTATACATGCCAACAATGCCAGTGGACCGATGATGGTTTGAAGGGCAAATTCAGATTACGAAGAGAAATATTACACAGCCTGGGATGTATATAGGATCCTTACAATAAGGAGATATGCTAGCCCAGGGTCGGTTGCTTTCTTAGATATCTATAGATTTACTTGATCATTGGTTTTGAACTTTTACTTCTGATTTGTCTATATCTAGTACTGCACTGCATTTGGAGGATTTTATCGCCCTGTATTATGTGTTCTCGACTCTGCGACTGTTCAGACGACTCATTAGAGTGTCAGACAATAACGATTCAAGTGACACTTTGATGCGTCTGAATTGATTAAGTGATTGTTTATGCACTCTCGAGCGCGGTGGAGCGGTCTAAGCGCTCAGTGCTCTGTGATTTCGTATGATATCTGAACACTATGCCACACTTAACTAACAATCACGACGGCGAGACTGACCACCATATTGTGAGTTCTAATTCGCATTTAGCTATTGTACTTTAGAACTCACTCATGAGCAATAAGAATGACGAGAGTCATGTAAGGAAATTAAATAAATGAGTAGAATGGCTTCGTCACTTCTTAGACATTGAGTATATCATTCAAAAAAATAGAGATATGAGCACAAAAGACCAATCTAGACTTGGCTCTCTAGGAGTTTTTGTTACGCACTCTTGTGAATAGTAAAACTCTGCAATAGGTGTGGTACATAAATAGAATATGTATAACCTGTGGTAGGGGGAGTTGCTACAGTCATCAATAATCACTCTACGTGTACGCATACCTTAATACCAAAGTAAGCGCGCCTTTATGGCGTGTCCAGATGCAGTGAATAGAGCTCCAACTAAAGTATCTATTATTAGAATACATCGAGTCTTTAAAGTTAGAAAATGCGGGTGTATAGGGCCGATTAACCCAAAAGGGATATTAACAAAAAAGCCCACTAAGTGTATTCATCGAAGGGGAATGGAGCATTAGTAAGCTGTTATTAAACGATAAGAGATGAAAAAATTAACATAGGGTAGCTCCTTGTTCGGCCTACTTATATGACTGGAGATCCAAAGAACTATTTAAAAGGGACAACTGCATAATAGTATATCTAGTTTGTGTCAGCTCGACCATAAAAATCAACCAGGGATTAAATTTCTTACCTTACTCGATTTTTCAACACTGATGGTGAGCTGAATATCTGCAACATATCTTGTTTGCAGGGGTTAAGGATAAACTTAGTTTTTATGATTACTTATATCTTTGATTTAGGCATAAAATCACACTGACGAGGTATTAAGAAGAGGTACTCACAAGGTAAGAATCACCTTCATTATTGCACGCCAGTTCGAATGGGGCGATCTATGATAGGATAATGGGCCACAGTAAGACTAAACCTGTTCTGGTTTAGTAAGTACTTCGGATATAACAATACCTGGGGCGTGATTAATGCTTGTGGCCAATACAATTGAGTGTTCTGAAAGTATAGAAGGCTTACTCTATAGAGAATTAAGGAACATTCTAGGCGAAGCGCAGTCTATAGGTGCTGAAAATAAAAAACAATTTCGAAATCCGGTTTGAGAGTCTAGCGATGATAAGGTCTAGAAGATATTTTTATTTTTGGTGTTGATATTATGCTATGGGTGTGTTCTATTTATTGGATGTACTTAATAATAACTCTCCTCGCGGATCGAGGCATTCTAAATTATGGTTGGCCGCAGCTAAAGGTTCCGTGAATCATAATTATTATGTGCAGCTAGAGAGATGCGAGTTTTTTACACACAAAGGGGAACTTCACAGTAGAATAATGTTTGTATTATCTTTGATGCAAGATATTTTCGGGATTTATACTCTTTTCAGAACAAATTCTGCATATTGTTTGGCATTTTTCGTTGTCTTCAACATTCTCCAGCTATCTGGAGGTGTTCTAACTTTAAGAAAGTGGGATATTGGCGGACTATATACTTTATTATAGTATCTAATATTGGAAAATATAGTAGATATTTTGACACTATCATTTGCTTTGTCTTCCTCGTAGACCTTTCGTTCGAACTTTTATTTTTATGTTGCGGTTAAATATCACATTGTCGTTGAGACAAGTTAATGAGTAGTTTAGACACCGTGCGTGGCTATAGAAGATGTAGCTAGTGATTCTATAGTTTGTGGGAGCGCGTTCTAATGTCGCATTGAGAGTTGATATGTAATTACTATGTGGATGTATTATGGGTAGTGGTTTCGATTATAGTGAACCCATAGAGACCCAAATCTATTAAGGGATGATGGGACTAATTCGTGAAGCTAAATGACCACTCTGTGTGAAATTGGGGAGGTTTATTTATGCGTTGAGTAGAAATTGTTCGTATTAAGGAGCAGTGTTTCAGTAATTTGCATGAGATTTGTTCTTCAAATTGCAATCTGTGTATTGCCGTTGGGGCGAAAGTGTGTATGAGAGAGAGTTGTAGGTTTACATTATATTTGTGAGTGCTTATTTATTTTGTTGGTTGCTCTCTGAGATCCTAGGCAGACACTTCCAAGTGGGACACCAGATGTTGTTTAGTGAGAGGAGGGAGAGGGTTTATGGGGCTAGATGTTAGGGGTTAGCCGCACCACAGGTTGTGAAACCCTAAATTATACAAATCTAGCAACGCGATGCGTGAGCAGTTTGAGTTTGAGCCAATTTTCGCTCCTTTCAATTGTTGTGTTTATTTGCGTAGATCGCGAGATAGTGTTTGTGCACTCGTGGTACCTAGACGATGATTTTGCGACGAGGTATATGAGCGCACTAGGAGTTCTAAGGTAGAAGCTAAGTGTTGGGGAAAGCGACGCAGATTCTTCGTGCGATGGGGTGGCGGGGGTATAAGATAGGAATCCTCGTTAGCCGATGATCTCACCATACCTAACATGCCTTTTGTCAGGGCACATACGACCGGTTTTAATGCCTTATTGCTTTTGCACATATGACATAATCCGAAAGACGTTGCATTAAATTCACAACTCTCGCATCTCTAGAGACGCAGTTGCATTGTACACTCAGAAAGAAAATCGTTATACAGGCTACTTGTATTGAATCTGGGTAGGAGAAAATAAATAAAGAGGAGTATATCAAAACAAGAGACTTTCTAGTAAATTTGTGCTAAAAATTAAGGACATATCAGCAAGGATAATTTTCGTGTCTAATGCTGAATGATAGAAAAAGTTGCCGGAAACAGGTCTTGCCAGCCTGTTCAACAGGTTTGGTACCTGTTATTAAATTCCAAAATATGATACAGACGACTATTCTGTAATTACTAGATTAGTTTTCCATTCACACAATTTGTCGTAGAGCAGGTCTCAGGTTACTGCAGAAATGAATCTCTGCATTTTGCTGGCATAAAAATGATTATCGCAAGAGCCAAGAAACAAGTTGTAATCACTTAATGTGTCGTTTGGAAGTTGAATTGAAGATAGTCGTCGGCAAAGGTGCTTTTTCGTTCACTCTTACACTCTTTCCCGCTAACTTTGCACCTCTTATACATCATGTTGTAATCTCAAGGATGCTTAACTGTAGTTACTCCGTAGAGTTTTGCACTAAATCACTTGCTAGCACGTTAGCTAGAGAGTTGTGTAGCATGAGGGCATTCTGGATATGTTGTTGAAATCTGGTTAATGTGGAAATAAATTTATCCGATATGAATACTAGATCTTGATCAGATATATATTCATGAGTGGGTAATTATTAATCAGACGTTGTTAAAATGATTAATTTATATAGTGTATTTTTATATGTAAAATGGGCAGTTAATGAGGATTTTTATTTTTGCTCTATGTGTGTGTAATTCTCATTAATTTTGATTAAAATTGTTTTTAAAAATGTAATTTTTTACCTATTACATAGTTTTTCTATATTTGTTTTTTATTTTCGCTCTCTCAGAGATGTTAGGATTTATGTTCATGCTTATGGTAGACGCACAAGAGGCTAACGATTATTCGTCATACTTTCACTTTGGCTTTTTATATGTTATATTCGATGCAAAATGTACTCTGTTATCTACCTTCTGTGATGTATTCGTGCTGTGTTCGATGTGTAACTGTAACATCCTCATACTCATGAATCAAATTATATGTTTCTAAACTTGTTATGTTTATTTTTGTAATTATTCGCGATAAGATATTCCAAGGACAAAGGTATTTGTCATAAT
This sequence comes from Camellia sinensis, assembly GCF_004153795.1. Lineage (NCBI taxonomy): Eukaryota > Viridiplantae > Streptophyta > Magnoliopsida > Ericales > Theaceae > Camellia > Camellia sinensis. Next base: position 6,034 of record NW_021038206.1, on the reverse strand, counting down.
TAGATGAAAAGTCTCGAGTATAATGTTTTGTTTATAAATTATTTTGGTCTCACGCTATCAAGAATATGGATGAAAATATCATTTATATACTTCTCTTATGAGATTTCTCCACAAACTCACACGTCAATAGTCACAATTCACCATTATCTATTACTATATTTAGTCAATCATTAACTCAATTTCTCAACCTTTGATTTTAATTTTTCCTTCATAAAAATACAGCTCGTAATTAGATAACATTCCATTATATCACTCCACTACAGAATCAATTTTATCAAAATTTATGCTAAAATTTATGAAGAATTATATCAAAATAAAAAATATAGAGTTTAATTCCTGTTTGTCCTTGTGGATTCGATCATATATACTTAACTCCACTACTGTAAAGGAACTTTCCTGAAAATCAATCCGCTTTTAAAGGTGTAAATTTTATTAACTATGATTGTGAGCTTTACTTTATACCACGCCCGGAGTTTAGTTGGTTAAGTATGCCTGAATTTTCGCTCAAAGCCCTTCGTCACTAACCTACACGTTATGGATATGTAATAATCATATTTATCGAACACACCTCACTATTCAGATGGGATTTAATAAAATTGTCTGACCGCGCTTTAAACTGCAATTGAGTGTTCCTCAATCGCGACCTGCTGCTATATTGGGCATGGGAACTCACTAACACAGTCCTTCATTTCTAAAGATGTTACAACTATCACCACTTTATAGATTTCAACATATATAGAATTTCATCACATTTAATGATTGTAACTAATCAATCATAAGCAATTCTTTCTACTAACATTTTGTAAATGTATGTCTTTAATTAAGAATTTTGTAAAAACACATATTGTCTCTCTTGGCACGTTTATATTATTTATTGCAATTAAGTGTTATAGAATTTAGGATAAGGATATTACAAAATTATAAACATGATAAAGCTGAGACCGCTTAATGCTTTATTAAAGTTATGCTATTTTAGTGTATTAATAAATATGACAATTGATGATATGAGGAGTATAAGTTCATTGAGTGTTTAGTCATTTGATAGTTTGTTTTCCTTTAATATATATAATTCGCTATACACTTTTCGACACTATCTTCCATCGCGGTATAGTTCAAACATGTAATTATGTTTTGTTTTTTTGATTATTTCTCTGTCGTATTCCTTTCATTTTTCCAACTCTGGAGTTGCAAGAGCTATACTCGTGCTAATATTTCTCGTGGAGTCTAATTGACAGCCGAAAAAGGCAAAACGAGCGTATGGAGATTTTGGCGCCTTGTCTTTATTGATTAATATTTTTTTCTGCGCGTACTCTTGTATCTGTGACTTCCTATTCAGGAAATGGAGTAAGAAACTGATTATCTATAGGATCGTATTGCGAGAGAGCATTGAGAATGGGAGTGAGAGACAGGTGACAGGGCCTTTTCTGTGTTGTTTGTTGGGATGAAGTAAAAAGATAGACTGGAGAGGATGGACGAGTATAAGGTAGGGAAGTCGAGGGACGTGGATGCCTCTATGTGCACTAGTTAAAAGTTCTGTCATCTCATGAGGTAGTTATCGATTGAGTAGAGCCTGCTGCCGAGCCAAAAGGCACTCTAAATCGAATCTTGGATAGAATATCTCTTTATCTTGATGTGCTAACGCAGTCAGACATGGGTGTGGGCGAACAAAAGAGTGAGCACTTTACATGTACCAGATTCGTGGCTATGTATGAAGACGAGAGATCAGTAGCGGCCGTTGAGCTATAGAAGGTTCTGATCGTGTTCTGGCTAAGACTTGAGGAGACGACAGTCTTCCTTCATATCACACTCTCATCTTACTCATGACACACTATACTTGTCCTATCTTCTCTTCTCAATTATCTTCATTGATATATTGTAATGTATCGAGCGAGACCTGATATTACTAGATATTCACCATTATATGAACTATATGTTCACTGGTTTGAGAGGTCTGTATAGAATTAATCACTCTACGCACACTCTCAATTTCTTTATCTTCTTTTTTCATTAAACCACATACTAAGACACTGTTCAAAAGAAATTATGATTATATTGATAGACTAAGTTTTTCGCTTCTACATATTATCTCTTAATATTATCATATTAACTTCAGAATTCCTACAATTTTCTCCAACAAAATAACTAATATTGGTCTTGGTGTGCTTATGTTGACTTTAACTTTCTGCATAACATACTTATCCTATATAATGATATATGAGTATAAAATTGCAGTGATTGCTTTTTACTATTAATGAGTTGAAGAACAATTGTAGTATAACTACATAACAAGCTCATAGATAACTACAGATCCAATATGATCCTCTTCTCTCACTCTCCTATTGCTTGAGAGAGTGTTTAGTCATACTAGTAAATGTCATATATAAGGAAAACAAATACTAGGTCACCACATGTGCAAGTCTGAGGTAAATTAAGGGGCTATCATCACCTATTTCTCGTTGTTTATTCGGAGCAGATCATATACGCCCTCAATATGTAATGTTTATGCGCTCCAGACAAAACTGTTGTTCTCCTTAGGTTGTAAAAGATGCTGTTAAAAGCACCACTCAACTATTATGAAGATTTTTCATTATTATTCCGCTTAGTACATTTTTCTACAGGTGCTATATCTATATATATATATAGTATCCTCCTCGCAAACTAAACTAAAACTATCTTCTAAGCTGCGCGGATGTGAGGATAGAAGAGAGGATGACTGTGATGTATTGTTGGCCACTCATTTTGTGCTAATATGTTGAGATGAATTGCGGCGTCTTGAGAACTCTGTATTTGTGTCTCTATGCGTGTATATTGCGATTTGATTTTGGGCTTGTTTTTTGACTTTTTTGTGATTGTTTAATATCATTTGCTGTATATTGTGACGCACGTTAGTAAAACGGGATATGAAGATATATCTTATATTGAGTTAGCATTTTTGACCTGTTTTTGTGTTAGGTGTGACAACTCTATTGTCATATGTTTGATTCCTATTGTTTATACTGGCATAAATGAAATGCCTGAAAATTCTTTTTATTGTATTACTTTTTGATCCTCTGTTTTTTTGTTTGGATTACACACCTCATTAGATATACAAATTCAGAAATGAAAGCACACACAGAATATATAACATCCAACTAGTGCCAATATTCACGAGAAGCAATTGCAAAAAAGAGCCTCTATTAGAGGTCTCACAAATGACTCTCGTTATAATAAGAATTTATAGAACATTTTCCCTTTCTTTCACGTCTCCAATTGTACAAACACACTATTCATCAATAAACTGGGATATATCATTATTTCTTCTTTGAACTATCCTCATATATTCACTGTTTAATAAAAGATAGTATAGAAAAAGTGTTGCAGGCACATTGGCCCTATATTAACATCCTGAAAATTAAATATTCAGTCTACAATCTACATAAATTTGTATAATACACACATTGTCAATAATGTTAATACCCTCTTAAAATTTATATCTATTTATGTTAAACACATATTAAACAATTAATTTTAATCATAAAATTAGTTAAATATAATTACAAAAATTTTATGTTCACTTCTTGAGTTGTCTAGATATGTATTCGAATTCTAGAGCTTCTTACAATTATGTATAAGAGAAAAAAAATATGATACCGTAATTAAAACTTCCATCATATTAAATTATAATTAAGTTAATGTATAAATTAAAGGCAAAATAAATCTATTTATTATTCACTATTAAAATTTTTCAAAAAATATGATAAAATTAATATTTCAACGAGATTCTAAATAGAAGTACCATAACGTAGTCTAAATTTTCCCCAACATCATGATAAAAAAATCAAAAATATAAATATAATATTTAAAAAATTCAATGAAATGAATTTTAGATATGATGTTGTGTCATCTAATAATTCTAAGTAAGGCAACAACATAATTAGAAAGATTAACTCAATATATCGCATATGCATAGAGAGCATCAAAGGTTTCACGTTGCTTATCTCATTTTTTCTTATGAACGAATCGGCTAGAATTAGAGCTAGAAGGAATCTATACGTCACATAGCTTTAGATTTATCTCACTACAATGTTTGGGATTTTAATTTTTAAGACTAAAAAAAAAAGATTTAGAAGATTTAAAAATATAGGCAAACATCGGTTGATGTACACACTCATGCATTATCTATCAACAGTCCAGGCACTTATGGTGGAATTACTATGGAGAAGAGATTTCCGTCTCTTTAAGCAGAGTCAATATTACCTATATCCATTTATCGGAAATCAATTGAGGAAACGATAAACGTTTCCTAAGTACACTCACGTTAATATCAAAATATTCTGCGTCAATGATTTACCAAGAATAAAGCATGCCATTCGTGTATAGTTATTCTCTTACAGACTCACACAAACTCTAAAACTTTTTTTAACATCGTAATACCTCTACAAAATGTAAAAACACTCCACAAATAGTACGTAAGTAGGGTAAATAATTTTTTCAAACGTAACCAAACTTAATGATCGTAATAACTCAACAAATAAAAATAAACAGAGGATTAGTAAACATGCAGCTAGAAAAAATGCACTGACTGTAAAAATTGGTTATTTACCACTTTTCCAAAAGGCGTAAACGCTGATTAATCTTTGATATTATATTTACATTTAGGAGTTTAATTAGGAATTTACCTTTTGAGGAGCAATATAGGTTTAAAAATCTCACACATTTTTTGTGATATTCAAATGTTTACAAAGAGGTAATATTACCATCATCCTGTTTTTGAAGTGTTATATTGGATTACTTTGTTATCATTGTATATAACAAAGTAACAGAATTATGTCATAAGCACTTTTTTTGTGAGAGTTTATGTGTGTTATCACATATTTTGAGGACCATTTAACAAAAAAAGGGAAATTATACCTTTCTCTATATGAGAGAAATAATTTATCACACAGAGTAAATAAAGTATCCACAATGGAGATTTGAATTGTCAATTTTTGAGATGTAGTGTCAATATTTCATCTAACGATTTGGAGAGGAAATGTTGATGTTATTGATATTTAATGGTAGAGGAGGTAATATATCAGAAAAGAGCATAAAATATTGAATTTAGAGTTGTTTATTACAATTGATATCTCGCAAATAATGCATAATACAGTAGCTTGACTGCAAGATCACCATTTGCTTAAAAAGAATCAATTTGGTTATGTTAACCTCTCTTTTGGGAAATATTTTAAAGAATTTCAACATGCCAACTTTTTGAGAAATGTTTGAAAGAATCTTACCATATTTGCATATTTAAACAATTCATTTTCTTATTATCGACATATATGTGTATTGTTGTCGAGAGATATTCACTATATCTAAATATCTAATTGAAGTCATTTCAAATTAAAAAAATCCCGTTCTTTTCACCAATAACACACCAAGAGTATACATCATATAACTACATTAAAACATCAGATAGGTACAAATATATTTAAGGCTAACTCTGTTATAATAATTCACCATTCTTCGGATTGGTGAAAAGTTATAACTAAAGATTCCTATCTAAATAATTATTCTGACTCCCTATCTCACGGTTAAAACAGAGAAAATAGAAACATAAAATATAAGTTTTTTGAGATAAATATTCCATTCATAAATAGTTTAACAGTTATAGAAACCTCAAACAACACGAATATCGCAAAAAGATGTCTATAATGTAAACTAAACAGATTAAGATACTTTCAAAGTCTGATAGGGAAATTGGAGAGTTAATGATTCTAACTTATATCTTTAGATCCATTCCTAAGGATTGGCACAACCGCCCAATCGGAAGCTTTTATTAAAAATGCATAAAAATGTGAGTAACCGAGATTCATTTTGAATTTGGCTGATATGTTAAGGCTTATTTTGGGAAGAAATGGTAAAGTAGTTTTTTTGACCTTTTTAATTAATTTTTGGCTTTTTAAACAAATATTTTGGGAAGTTGGGTGAAGATGACTTTTTGACTTTTTTATTATGTTTGTTTACTGATGTCAAATCTAATAATATGACGAAACTACCTCTATTTATTAACAAT
>NW_021038202.1:0-10700 GCF_004153795.1 Camellia sinensis | reverse complement strand
TTGAATAGATTAAACATGTTTATGTGACTATGTGGGTATAGAATGTATTGTCTAGGATGTTGATTGGCATCCTTGGGATTATCTGGAGCTTGTGATAAAACACTTTGATCAAATGTTATTTCTAGACTGCGAACTCTAATTAGGCCAACCGCCTCGGATTCTTATTCTTCATACAATACTACCACTACTCATTATCAGTTAATTTCCAATCGTCTTTTCTTTACCAACAATCCTTACCAACATTTTGCCTATTTTACAGGCTTTGGAGATCTAGAGGTGTGGGTCATGTTGATGGGTCTTTGTAGTTTGGCACAAACAACAAACCTAGTCACCTATACACATTCCCATATTTTTACTTAATTTGGCCCACCATATAATTAAACACAAAATTGAGATCGGCCACACAAACGTTGCATAAGAACCAATATCCAAATCGCTTAGACAAACACTGCAATATTATTCACACTCTTTATTTAGGGATAATAGTCACCCAAAACTGAGTCAGAGGAAACACTACCACCTAGTACATAAAACGGATAACAAAGTAAAATCCTTGGAAATATATAAGGCGAAACCAACTTACATATCTATTTCAGAGGAGTTCGAGATGGACCAACATAGCATCCAACTCTAATTAACAATTAAGCTCTAAATCAATCATCTGTTTGCGTAATACTCTATGAATGGAGTATGTCCAGTAGAGTAGAGAGGAACTCAAAGTATTCAGACATTGAAATGTCAATCAACCTTACACCTTGAAACTCCAGGGACTCCAACCACATGCATGAACTATTATATGTGTAATGAGAGAACAATTTAACGGTCACCTAATCAATCCAAGTGAGTACTAGAAACAACAAAAATTATGGAAAAAAATGAGACTTCGCATATATACACTTCGTATAAAAAGTCAACCAGACACGTCTCTAAAAGTTGCAAACAATCTCTACATCTCTCGACTTCTATTTTCAAGAGAGAGTATAGTCACAATAGGAGCATCTAGCTTTAAAAGTAAACTATATCTCACCAACACACTACACACAAAATAAGATATCAAAAGCTAAGTGACGAGAGTTTCCATCCAACAGGTGGCCAGCGCGAAATCATCCACACCGATTTGATCATAATTTGTATGGATTGTATTACCGTTTATACATAAATATTTGAGCATAATTACATTTGGCGATGCATAGCTCAAGTTCTTCTATAATATTACTTTCATTCTAGAACTATATTAAAGAATTCATATCCACTTCTTAATAATATTAAACTCTACGTCTAACCACTTAACATGAAAATTTAAATTTTATTTAGCCGTTGGACTTCAGAGCACTATTGTACTAACAACACATAATTATGTTTTTATTGGATATTACTATTATTAATTTATACCAATATTCTTAAGATGACGTATAGTTTTATACTTCTATATTCCATTATATCGACCCCAAAGCGTCGATTTAGTACGTCAATTTAATGGCTTGATTTAATTATACTATTCTGACTTTTTAAACTTTCTAGATATACTACTACTACAATGCACTTAAAATTTCCATACTTTAGTCAAATATGCCCCCCCAAAATATACATAATCCAAACTTAATTAATTCACCATTATACACTTTTCGATTTGCATAATACAACATAATCGTGCAACACTAGATTAGTGCATACTTTATTTCACACTTTATTTATAGCATATCATATTCATACACTATACAACCGCTTAATACTTGTATATAAATAGTTAAGGGACAACTTAGAATATCGCAAGTGTATGTGGTACATAAGCTTTAGAGAAGAATTAGGGTTGCTCCACAAGAATTAGTTAATTTTCTTTCTAATGGACTTTATTCGATAGGGACAGTTACTAATAATAAGGAAATGAAGTTAGAAATGGACATGTCAAACCTTGCAGAACATTGAGATACATTTCAAGAGCTTACGATACAGAAAAAATTGAAACGCACCCTTCTTATGAGTAAAACTGCCATTAGAAGATAAAAATCACCAAGGGCCACGAAACTTTTAATCTGGAAAATCAAGCAACTATAATCCGTCTCTACAAAGTCTTTTGTAAAATCTCCTACATTCCTGCAACTCGGTGACCATAGTATTTTTACCAATAGAGAATACTACAACGAATCGAAGAAAAATGAGTTTCTGCTATCTGCTCAACAAACCAAACAATCCCATAAAAAAAATCACTGCAAAAATTCTATTAGAATCCTGTTTCATAGGCCTAACGATTATCCCATTTTTCCAGCTAGCTGAGAACGGAGGTACGCAGACCAAACATGGCCAGCGCGAATTCCTCCCACAAGATTTATATAATTTAATAGGAGTTTATACTAATCTTTAATAACATTTTAAGATAATTTACACTTGGGGCGCCAGTTTCTGTCTAAATAATCACTATAAAGTAAATAAATTAATCCCATCAATTTAACAATTACTACTCTTAAATCCAGGAGTATACACAACAACCAACGAAAGCCAGGAAAGTCGAACAATTAAATTAATTATTTCACTACCATCACCGCCAATCATTTTATATCAATAGTATATATTATTATCATTAATTATTATTATTATTATGTATAATTATTATTATTAAGATTTATTATTTATTCATACTATACTTTAAAAATATTTAAGTCATGCGAACTTTTAACACATTCTAATTTTTGGTACTTATAACTTGATGTTATATTGAATTTTAAAAGTATTGAAACCAATCCTATATTCTATAAACCTGAATTACCTATAGTGGGTATTAGTCCTAATTAATTTGGCCCACAAAATTCAAAGTATATTCCGTAATTAATGACCAACTATTTGTTAACAATAATCAAGGATGCCCAGATTGGTAAGTATCCTAGACATTTGTTATTATTTATTTTCTAATAATATACTTTCTCATCACATATTCTAACGTAATACATAAGTATGAAGTGTTGGTCCTCTCAAACGTCGGAAAAGTTTTTTATAGAGGACAACTTAAATTTCCTTCGAGTTGTGTGCCTTAGTCAATCTAATCGTGATAAAGCTCAGCATAGGATATTGTTTGCTTGTAGTAGGTCGAAGAGCTAAGAGCTAAAAATTAGGAGGAATATGAAGTGACAAACGGAATTACATGCGATAACTTTCTAATCATTGGATACCTCCTGTTCCCATGTAGCATAAGTTCCAACTCCTAACAGATGCGCAAAAAATGAACCACTAATCACTGTAAACTCGCTCAAGAATCAGTGTCAAACAAACTCACTGAAACATCACCCAACTAGGTGCAGACGTGATGAGAAAAGCACACACACGACTGACATAAAGTTGTGATATTACGAGATCAAATCTACATACCTGTCTGGGTTACGAACCTAAGAAAGCATACAAGGAATCAGGGAAAACTTACGTTTAAATTTCAACAACACCACGGAAAGAGAACCTAAAATCCCCAATAAATATTTCTCAATTATATCTGCGGTCTTTCGAGATTTCATTCCATCTCGATACCGGTCAGCTGAGGTATCTTGGATTGTCTAAAAAATCAAAACGAGCTTATGAGCCAGCGTCACATGAGCCTTCGGGACCACAAGACCTAAATCATATCTTTTATAGGGATATTAAAGGTGAGTACTAGTATACTCTATTCAATAACATAACCTCTAGAAGATCTTAATTATAATCTTATCGGCCTTAAAAAGCTGTTTACTTCTCCCAATATGAATTACAATATAAAAGTCCATAAATCTAATAAAATGAAGGTTGAATTAATCCGTATAACACTATACAACTTCTGAGTTTTAGTAAGTGTACCACTCAATCAGAAAGACGTCTATTTTAAATTTATTATGGTTCACTTCATAACTCAATAAAACCCTTAATGTATAATTATATTACTTATTAAATTATTTATTGAGAATATGTATTATATTATTCTATATTATTATCTTACTTATTATTATTCTGTATTGAAATTATGGAAATGTATTACCTTAATTTTAATTTAGTCGTCATACCTTATTATATTTATTTATTCATCAGCAAATCTTTTGTCAATCTGATTTGATACCAGACGAGTCTCTATTATAAATAGCGCGCAATAATTCTATTAATTTTAGTTGGCCAACCAAAATAAATAGAGACGCAGTATTATTAATATTTGAACCTATAATTCGGAGAAACTCATTGGCAGAAAATTTAGAAATAATGTATTATTATTACTATTATATTAAAGAATAAATACAAAGCACAGCTCCAAACCGTTAATGCTTGTGATTATATGGAGAGTTAATAAGACAACTAAATATTCAGAAGTTGTTATTACATAGCTTAAAAGATTAGCGTCCCTCAATGAACATGATCTCGACTTTATATCTAAGGAGGAGCACGTAAACTCAAAGACATACACGCGAGAACCTGAGATCAAATGTTGAATGGGAGACTCAAACACCATTTCTAACATGTGATTCCCAAAATCAGATCTTCACCTGGCTCACACAAAATACTAGATGAACCTAAGATACCGTTCATAGGGTAATGAAACGAACGCAAGAATATGAGAGGAAAAAACATAGAGACGTACCTATCCCACCAGATAAATAGGGACGCATTTCATAATCTCTAAATATTTGTATAAAAAGCGTACATCTTCAGCGTTTTATACAGGGCCAAAGAATGCTACAGTGGAAAAGAAAGTAAGATGGTGGCATTCTGCGAAACGATCAACGCAGACAAGGAGCAACAACAAAAGAATATCCTCAAAAGAACTTGCTCCTTCTGTTATGTCAATCTCCATTCACCAGGGACAAGCCTCTGAGACGAGATATTAAGTTCCGAAATCCACTCGATGGAGCCTAGCGCGAATCAGCTAACCAAATCATGATTTGATTACATATTCTTAGCATATGTGATTAAAAAGACTTAATACGTTTAATCGATATAAATAAATGATTTTAAAGAAATAAGAATTACCGCTATTGGCTACATTTCTAATAGACTAGAGAACTAGATAAATAAAAGTTTAAATCCTTAAGTTAGAGATTACAACCTAATCCAGCGAGTATTTACAGCCCAACATCAACTAGAATTAATCTATAAATTTATTTGGAGCTACTCTTACAGAGTATTCTTAAAGAATTTCACATTTCCAGGCCTACTACTAGATTGGCAACACATTACTAACAAGATATTATAATTTACTACCATATTAATTATATACTTTCTAACTCAAAATTCCACAATCTTTTATATTGGAGTTATAGATTTCTTAACTTATTAAGTTTACCCACATAAAAGTAATTAATAGATATCCATATTTCTATTAATTCGTACCCCAAAGGATAATCATTCGGCCCTAATTAAGTCATCTGGCACCATATTATGATAATTCCAATAGCCAAATTATGATTCACAGTATTACCTTTTGTTTATGAATTAATTTAATAATATAGTCCAATTCAACTAATTGCCACCGTAATCACTCAGTTAGGAATTAAATAGTTAAAGAGAGGGAGCGAACTTATAAATGTGGCAGAAGTTTCTATAGCACCAGCTTTTCCAATGCGAAGATAAGACACATTAGATCTTTTCCTATGAATTCTGTTTTGCTTAGAGTTGATTGTTGGGTAGCTGAGCGCTCAAAAAGAGGTGAATAGTGAAAGTTGAAATGGAAAGTGAAAAAGACATTTCCGGAAGAGGATTAAGCACGGATACCTGGCAGCTTCGATCACATCAAAATCTAACAACGAGAGATGAGAGATGAACCCACATACCTTTTTTCATGAGTAAATTATGCACTAGCTCAAGCTGAGGGCACGCCAAGAGAATATAATGAGAGGAGGCAAAAATGAAGAGACACACGTAAAGAAGAAACACCGATATAGAGCCAACGATCACACGACACTGCTACACAAGGCTGTGACAATCGCATAACAAATCGCGCTCAACTGGATGTTTTACACAAAAGCACCAATTAAACCTAGAATCGAGATCACGAAAAGTTCTTTGGTATCAACCTCACACACACAACCAACAACCACAAATCCGAGAAAGATGATACGCTCACAGGAAATATTGATCGAGAGATCCGCTACACGGTTGTCTGCAAATTGCCGTTGTTCCACGCGGCAGGCTATGGATAGGTATCCGTATCAGATCACTCGTGCAACAGCGCGAATCCTCGCCACAGAGGCTTCGATCAATTACATTTCAATTTCAAGCGAGTCGCTCTCTTTTTCTTTCCAACCCTGCTACTTCCTAGATGCCTCAGCTTATCTAAGTTCAATGGCTTAAAAAACGCCCACGCTTGTCATTGATCAAGCGCAAAACTCGAATGCAATGCCAACCAATGCCTTGGGCTCCAAAAACTGAGAAAAACATGTCTAAACTTGGAAAATAAATCTTAATCTAAACCCCGCATCATAAAATCAAGCCCAAGAGCGAGCCAATTATCAAAAGTCCAACTGAAACTATGAAAGCCATGAACAGACAGCATGAATCCTATTGAACTTAGACCCCAAAACCATGATGAAGAGGTCAAGTATTTACTGATATGTACCAATATCTTCATAATATTTAAGTTATATTTAATACTCGTTTCCCAGCCTTATTATATTGTAACATTATAGAATAATCATATTTTAATCCCTAATTAATATGTTTAGCACTCTATCGTATACACCAGAAATAGATTTTATTTTCTTATATTGACCCAACAACCCATTTTATATTTAGTTATTATATTATTTATTATTGTTTTTGTTGTTTTGTTGTTGTTTGTTTGTTGTGTCGATTGTTGAGTTGTTGTTGTACACGTCGTTGTTGTTGAGTTCTCGTTGCGAGTAATCCACTCGTTGTTGTCTGTTGTTGTGACTCGACAGATCAGATGTTGTACCGCATATCGATTGTGTTAGTCTGTTAGTGTTGTTGTTGTTAGACCGTCTCGCTCCTTGTAACGCCTTCACGAAATAAAAAACGGATAAAACCCATACAACAGAGACAAATGCATGTATAGTACAACACGCTCAACTTCTATTATCACATTCAATCACAGAGTGTCCACTTACAAGGTATTACATGTTAACAACAAATCAAATGCCCTTAAGGCCACCGCTTTCTCCAAGTCCCGGTGGTTACAACCACACCCACGAACTCAATCTCATTTACGCACATTAAGCCCGTATGGCTTGAATAACATGTAAGTACATCAACACAAAGATAAGTCATGTAGTAGCCTCAACAACGCGCATCTTGGAGGCTCACAACGCTCACAAGCTCCTGGCAAATGATGTTCCCACACTAACGCACGTCAGCACACCAACACAACCCAGCCCATAGAAAGCTATACTAAACTCAAAATAGAACGGGAATTAGAATACAAAGAGTTAGCAGTTATAGATGGCTCAACACTGATACTTTCCCTTACAACTCTACTATTATTCAATCGTCACAAGTCCATATTGACATTCCCAATTCCACTTCAACTCAATTTACACCATCGACTCTTAGACCTGGCCCAAACAATCTCATTTATCATGACAGTCTCATATTAAACAATTATCATCAATTCATATAGTATAAGCATATAGCTATATCACAGAACTTCCACACACATGCAAATCCAACAGATATTAGGTCATACAACGCTAATACAATACTTCCACACCGATAATGCAATGCAAGGCACTTAACACAACTTCCAATGACAAGAACATTTATGATTAGCTCTGTCAACAAACACTAAATAAGATCATTAATAGATAAGCATATGAGCTCTGTCTATGGAGTCCATCCCATATCTCCTTCTAACACATCCGGTTTAGAGGTCCATCCCCTATCTTCCCCTAAACCGTGGAGTACATCCCCTATCTCCTCTAACACAACACAATGCATATAAACAATAATTATACACATCATCGCACAACACATTAATTTAATGTATTCTTTCAAACGTCATACTCAATGACACATTCCAGTGATTAGTTTCAGTTTGCCTAATCATCATGCATTGTCTACAACAATCAAGACTATCCTCCACCGATAGCCCAAAGCAGTTATTTCTATACAGAAAATAAATGCAACAATGGATATATAATCAACATTTCAACTAGGTGAGTGATAAATGATCCAACTACAACCTTTAATCCCATACCTTTCCAAATCAATTCCTCATTTCTCATAATTAATTATGCAAATTAATCAACCAATGTAATTAGGGCATTTTCCATAATTAACATTACAACCCTTAGGTTTCATTTTCATTAATGTTTCAACATTAATTCCACTTTCCCATGCTAAACATGCATTTCGGTTTTATATAAATAAAAACCCCAACTTTTGTAAAATTACAGAAAGGCCCCAAACTTTCACAAAATTACCAAACCAACCCCAACATCTCAAAATACTAAAATTTTAAGACAAAGCTCATAGTAAGGAGTAGGTTATCCCTACCTCGAAGTTAGAGCTCGGATGGAGAAGAAGCCAAAACCAAAATGCTCCAAAAACCAAGTTTCTCGGATCAAAACGACGCCCTCGACGATCCACACAACTTTTACAAAGGCCGAAGAGAAGGAGGACACTCTAACTAGATCAAACCCTAGAGAGAAGGGAGTTTCTAGAGAGAGAGGCTCTTAAAAATGGGTTTTAGAAAAAGTAGTAGGGAGAAAGAAAAGCAAAAAGTGATTTAAAATCACCCAGCGGATAACTTATATACGTATGACCCACTCGAGCGGAGAACACAACGCTCGAGCGCCAAGAACAAGAATCTGAACACGCTCGAGCGCAATAAGGCCCGCTTGAGCGCCAACACACAAGAATAAAGCACTTCCGCTCGAGCGCGAAAACCAGTCCGCTCGAGCGTAGATTTCCATCTCCCAGAACTTACAGCCAGAAAGTACTACCCGCTCGAGCGTCACCGCTCGAGCGTAAACAAACCCGCTCGAGCGTAAAAATCACATCTGCGGAAGTTTTGCAGGAACACGAAAATGCTGGAGGTGTGCAATCCCCGCTCGAGCGCAAAAAGACCCGCTCGAGCGGAACCCCTAAAAACTGGGCAACAAGGAATTGAAACCAAGGCCTAACCAACCTGTAACAACCTTGCCCTAAACATTCTAAAACTCAATCAAGTGGAATTAACGGACGACGACAAGATGGATACTACTACCAGCTTCACGGAACCGAGCCCGGAATACAACAGAACAGCAAAGGGACAACCGGGATCGCTATATTGTTGTTGTTATAAATATTATTATTTATTTACTCATACTGTAATGCCCTTAAAAAAATAACATTAAAACCCGTTAATTTGGACATGCATTGATACCGGGAATGAACATCATTCTATTCATCAGAGTAATTCTTTTCAACAAGGTATTACATGTTAACAACAAAAGGAAATGCCTTATGGGCTTACAGCTTTCCAAGTTAACACTTGGTTACAAAAAGAGAGTACTAACTCAAATACACATTAAGCCCTTGGCTTGAAATTACATGTAATACATCAAAAGATAACCACAACAAAAATATGTCTGCCTCTAGCCTCCCAAGCTATGTCCTTGGAGGTGGCATGCTGCCTGTACCTGAAAACAATGTCCCATATAGGGTGAGCCACAGCCCAGTAGAAATACACTAACCCAACTATGAACAATGACTAAAAGATTAGCAGTTGATAGATGGTCAACACAGATACATCCACTTATATCACATTCCAGTTTCATGACATTTAAGTCCATGTTACATTTCACTTTCCATTTCTTATCCAATTCTCAATTCATAACTACGGCTCAGAACCTGGCCAAACAACTTACATGAGATAGTAACTCATATTAAACATTTTCCATTTCACAATAGATAAGCATACCAGCTATATCAGCACTTCGAAAGATAAGCATATGAGCTATATCAACACTTCCATAGACAAGCATATGAGCTCTATCACCACTTCCATAGATAAGCGTATGAGCTCTATCCCCGGAGTCCATCCCCTATCTTCTCCCAAACATTAACCGGTTTAGAGATACATCCCCTATCTTCTCTAAACCGCGGAGCACATCCCCTATCCACTCCCAACTACAAACCGGTTTAGGAGTACATCCCCTATCTTCACTAAACCGTGGAGTACATCCCCTGTCCACTCCCACACAATACGATGCATAAAAACAATTATCATATACATCATCAATCAATACATAAGTTAATGTATTCTTCCAACCGTCATATTCGATAACACATTCCATTGATTAGTTTTAGTTTGCCAAATCATCATGCATTATCTACAACAATCAAGATTATCCTCCACCGATAGCCCAAAGCAGTTATTTCTAAACAAAAAATAAATGCACCAAATGGATAAAATATCAACATTTCAACTAGGTGAGTGATAAATATTCCAACTACACCCTTTAATCCCACACATTCCCAATTTCAATATTTCCAATTCAATTTCTCATTTCTCACAATTAATTTCACAAATTAATTTGCCAATGTAATTAGGGCATTTCCCATAATTATCAAAACAACCCTAAGGTTCCATTCCTATCAATAACCCAACCTTTACCTCATTTCTCCATGCTAACATGCATATAGGTTTATATAAGTAAAGACCCCTTCTTTTGTAAAATTTACATAAAGACCCAATCTTTCTCAAAATTTCTCAACAACCCCCATCATATCAAAACGCTAAAATTTAAAGACAAAGCTCA
>NW_021038201.1:0-58592 GCF_004153795.1 Camellia sinensis | reverse complement strand
GTTACGAGATCTCGGTATGTGTTTAATTGGTGTCCGGGACTAGTTACTTTAGTCGTTGGACGACAAATGTTATGTTCTGTGGAGTATGCCATTACGTATGTTCTATGATGATTATGTTTATGATTGATTTATTACAGATTTATGAAAAGTTGGAATTCGTTCACCAACTCCTTTACTTTAATGTTACTTGCTGAGCTTTAGCTCATTGTTTGTATATATGTATTTATAGGTGAGCATTCAGGGAGTCAAGCCTAGGCGGAGTCTTGATCGAGCCGCCGTTTTGAAGCCTACCAGAGTTTTGGTGCCTCCGAGCTTGGGCTAGGCCTGGAAGGCTGTTTTGTGAGCTTTGTTTTGTTTTGTTATGCATTGTGGCCTGTGCCTATGTGATGTATATGGTCTTTTGATACATGTTATGTAATGTAGTGGGTAAATTAACATTTTTTGGCATGTAAATGTAAGTTCATATTTAAGCACAGCTCTTTGGACTAGTTGTTTTTTTGTTTTCGCTTCCGCGAGCCCCGATTATTATGTTTAGTTCAGGAAGGCCTGTGGTAATCTAGGATTACTGGCCGGCCATGATGCCAAACTTTTAGGGGCGGGTTTGGGTCGTGACACTGATCAAATCCAAACCCAGAAACAATATCGAACCCAGTTTCGATTTCGGACTTGGGAAGAGTCATATACTTGCCGATAATGGGGTTGCAGATGTAAACAGGGTCGTAGTACAAGGGTTCGGATAAACAGAGCAAGCCATTGATGGACCCAACGAGATCGAACTCGAGGTTGGAACGGTTGAACTTGGTGGAGATAGTAGTGACAGCGTCATTTCAGTGGCAAGTAGTGGGTTCCGCCAAGTAGAGGTCGAATGGGAGGCCGTGTTTGGGGGTCTTGGTTTGAAGGATGAGGCTCGGAGAGGAAGCTCGGGAGAGGTGCATTTTAGTAAAAATGGGTTCGATGGTTATGGTGCGCCAGAGCTAGCAGACGCAGCGGGAACGAGAGAGGATCCTGATAGGGAGTCTGGAGAGGATGTCGGTGATGATGAGTCTAGGTAGGCCGGACATGGTTGTTGCGGTGGTATTGTGGTGGTGGGCTTGTTTGGTGGTGGGGCTTTGTTTTCCAGCTAGAGTTCTCGCCCATGGTGGCAGAGAGATAGAGAGAGTGGGGAAGCTACGGATTGACGCAGGGTGAATCTTCCATTTGTTTCTTTTCACGATATATATGCGGTGCAGGCTCAACGTAGGGTAGGAATAAAATATTTTTGAATTCACCAAGTTTGGATCAATAAATGTTTAAATTAAGCGAAAAATTATGAATACACTTCTCAAAACATGTGCATTGTGATTTTAATTTTTTTTAACAGAAAATTATTAATTGATTTAGAAACATCACATGACTATACCTTTATCAATCACAATTTACTATATTATCTCATATTGTTTAACGCCGTAACGTTTGTCATGTTTAGTAATACCATATGTTATATTCCTTCTCCAATCGTTTGCTTTAGATTTGTCTACTTGACTACGTTTGTTTGACAGATTAGATTGGATGAAATTATTAGTGAGAGGATGATTAAAAAAAAGATTGTTAATATAAGGATTATTAGTGAGAGAATTAAATAAAAATGTGGTTGTTAAATCCTTCTTACCAGCTTATTTATATTTTATCCTAAAATATTATTAAAAAATTCATTCCCTATTTTAAAAATTACTTTTTCATCTACTTTCCCCAACAAACTCCCTATTATTTCTCTATTCTATTAACAAATGCTCTATTTTTTCTCTATTCTATTAAAATATAATTTGTCATTATAAATTTTTAAAAAATAAAAATCGTAAATGTATACTACAGTCTCTAAACAAAGCAAAGCAAAGCAAAATATATATATAAATGAGCTACAGTGACTCCTTACAAATAAAGAGTCACTAAGACTAGTAAATCCGTACTAGATATAGGAGCTAAAGTAGTAGATCTAGAGCTAACTGAAAAGTTACTTCGGAATAATCGATTCATTTTAATTTTATAAAATTAATTCAATTTTCTTAAGTTTGATAACTTATCATGGTTTCACATACTATTTGTTCGCTCATACCCTCTTCGGGAACCCCTATATCTTTTCACGGCCTATCTTAAGGACTTACAGAAGATCTGGAACGAAAGGTAGGTGGCTACTAACAGAGTGAAAGACAAAGATAAGTTAACAAGAAATAAGAAAAATGGAATTAATTTGAAATAACTAGACAATAAGCATATATCATTTACGAACTTGGCTTTGATACCAAAGAGGGGCGGAAGCAACACATAAATAAAACAAGTTAAATAAACTAAATTAAAACAACTAAAGTAAAATAGATACAATATTTTAAAACTGTAGCAAATATTAGTTTATGGTGACTTATAAAGAAGCTGATGGGAGTGGTATAAGGAGTTTCAACCTCCTAAAATAGGTAAGGGAATGATTTAGGAGGTCAACTGATGATGCTTTTCTGATGATAATGTAGGAGATAGGGGTGCTCACGATTTGGTTTTGGACGGTTCGGTTTGCGGTTTGGACCTGCTCGCATATGTGCGGTTTGGGAAAAATTGAACCCGCAACTACCCACAGTGCTGGTTGTGGTTTGTGTGAATAAGGTTTGCGGATGTGTGACGGTTGTGGACAGTTTATGGATTTGACTTTTTTCTTTAAAAATTTATTTTTAGGTTTTTTTTTTTCTGTTTTGTAAATATTTATTTTGGTTCATTTTCTCCCCATTTTTTAAAAATGCTCAACATTAATAATTAATGAATTAAAACTTATAAAATTAAAAACACAACAAAATCAATTCCTAACACAAGCAAATCATTCAAAATCTTAAATTTTTAAATAAAATCATAAACTAACACAAGCACATCTTTCAAAATCCTAAATTAAATCATCAAAATCATTTACAATCCAACAATACAATTAAAGTAAAATCATTCAAAATCTTAAATTTACTTAAAAATAATTTTTCATTAACTTTTACATTTATAAAAAATGTAATAATAAAATAATAATAAATTGTTATTAAACTTCATCCAATTCAAACCCATTAAATAAAATAAAAATATTTGCAAACTCGCAAACTCCATCATAAATCACATGCAACTTTAAAAACTCTAATTTCATGCATATGTTTGTTGGGCAAAAATATGTAAAATAGGATGAATGAAATCAATGGTTTAGGTTTTATTTATAAAAAAAAAAAAAAAAAAAAAAAAAAAAAAAAAAGGTTTTGGGGGGGGGGAAAAAACCCCAAAAAAATAAAATTTAAAAAAAAGAACACCTTGAAGCCTAGAAGAGAAGGAAGAAGAAGAAGGGAGGAGGAGGAGGAAGGACTGGGAGGGGAGGGGGCCATAAAAATGATTAGTGATGGGATTGTTAAATTATTTTTATATAAAATAAATAAATAAATAATTTAAAAAAATTAAAACAAATAGGTGCACTTGGTAAAAAAAAATTAAAATAATAAAATTTTTATATAAAATAGACTTAATTCACTCACTATTTTTCTAATTTTATCCAAAATTTAGTCAAGTTAATCTCCCTATTGAGAGAGATTACTAAGCCGGTTAAACTATACTCCCTCTTGCTAAAACACTACTAAACAAGTTATAGGTGAGACTCACCGTCCTAACAGTCTAATCCTCCATACCACACCGGTTAAACGATATTTTGTTCTGAGAAACTGTCATATTCAAAGCGTTAATTATTTATTTACAAAGTTGACCGACTTCCCAGCTGTAATTTTACTCTCTCCCTCTCTCCAAAGGTTAATTTCATGTCAATGAAACACCTCTAAAAATGTTGCATGTTAAAAGCTACGATTCACTTCCTAAAAGATCATCTCTTAAGGAAGCTTGTTTGGTTCCATTTTTTCAAAAATAGTTTTTAGAAAGTTTTATTTTTTTATTTTTCGTATTTTTTTATTTTTACTGAATTTTTTTAATATTTTAGACACACCTAACATAAATACATCTAAAAAGCAAAAAAAATTGTAAAAAAAATCTTTTAAAAATTCACTAAATACCAAAAATATAAAAAAATACAAGAATTCAGTATATTTTTTTATTTTTTTAATGTATTTATTAATTTTTTAAAATATTTTTTCACAATTTTTTTACTTTTTAGATACATCCAAGTAAGGTGCATCTAAAAAAAGTAAAAAAATGCAAAAAATTTTAAAAATAATCACTAAAAACAAAAACAAAAACACGAAAACCAAAAAACTCAATTTTCAAAAAATTTAATCCAAAAAATTCAAACTAAACACACTGACTTTCTAATACATTATCTCATAGTTCATAAAACTACTAAAGTTGTCTAATTTAGGACCTCATTTGGCGATTTGAAATTTTATTAAAAAGTCAAAAAAGTCCACATAAACTATCACAATCACTCTCTCTAATCTACTTTAATGTCAATGACTCTGAATTTTTTTTTGGAAGCATTTTATTTTTTTATTTTTGACGTTTGCTCGTCTCTTCATCTATACTGTCATATAAAACATATACTTGAGTTGGCATGAAAGCTGTCACATCTTTTACTTTTTTAAGAATATCCTTCCCGCTTAATAACTGTCACCCCTTCCTATTCAATAACTGTTAGGATAATTTTTCTCCTGTATCAAACCGTTCAAAATTGTTAATCAATTTTTCTCAATCATCAAACTATCCAAAAATTAAAATATAAAATTACAAACACTTGCACCCCACTAGTAAAGTTATGATGTGTAAATGTACCTTGGAAAAACAGAGAGAGAGAGAGAGAGAGAGAGAAGAAAAAGGTTATGTTGTAGATTGGTCATTTGACTTCGCCTCGTGATGGTGCATGGCTTCCAAAACACTTTCTGACCCAAAATCTCGTGCTTTTGTTGTATTTAGCAGACTTATGTTTATCATATGGATGGTAATTGTATTTAAATTTTAGATATTCTATAGTTGTACCGGGCATGTTTTTCTCACAATATGGTGGGAACTTGTTCAAAAATTACTTTCACTTGCTTCTAACCTTACATTTTGGCTAAACATATTATACCAGGAAGAACAGTGACATTCCATATGGGATATGGGACACCATCTTGTATCCAATTCCTACCCAGTTAAGTGTTTCAGTTCGTAATTTTATTCATATAAAACCAAGAAAAAGTCATTCATGTCAATTATAACAACCTTAATTGACATTTTTGCTTTTGCTTTTCTTTTCCCCCAACTATGAGCAGCAAAACAAAACTGGGCATCTCCAAGTGGTAAGCAGAGAAAGGAATAGCTCTTTACATAGGTCAACTTGATCGCCCTTCAGTTCCGTGTTAGAGCTTTGTCGCAGAAAATAATGGAAGTTTGGGTTTAATTCAGAGCTATGCTTTTAAGATCTTGGTATTTTGCTTTCATATCTAGGGTACTTAATTTCCATTTTGGAATTTTAATGCTGACTTAATACTCTTTCTAATTCAGTGATACTTTTACTTGTCCATTCTTGTTGCTTCACATGTTTGTGATGTTTGAAGTAAGATGAGCATATTGGTAAATATTAAATGCAAAAAATATGGTATTTGGGAATGCATTTGTGTATGTCTTGTTTGGCAACCCAAAATCATTGCCTGTAATGCCTCACCATCTTCTTCTTCTGGGCATTGGGGATGGCCTTGAGGCTTGGAGCAAATCCTCAAAACCGCAGTTTGGATTGTTTATGACGAACATTTGTGAGGAGATTGACCGAACCATTGAAGATTATGAGAGTTGCAGTAATGGGTTTCTGAGAAAGCGAGGTGTTTGGAGATTTGAAGCCATATTTGATCTACAATTTGGGCCATTCTATTTTCTGTTAAGAATACAAAAATTGATTAGGATATCAGATACGTAATAATATATAATGGATGGATAAGATTTTAGAATATTTATTGGTGAGAAAAATATTTGTAAAGTCATATATCTATATACATTATGTGTCCTCATTCAAAAAAAATATACATTATGTATTCAATTTTATGATTAGTTTGTGTTTTGAAAGCAAAAAATACTACTTGGGACTGCATTTGTGTGTCTTGGAGGGTGAGAGCGTGTTTGGCAGCTCAAAATCATTATGTAACGCCTCAGCATCTTTTTCTTTTGTATGTGATGGTGAGTTACAAAATTGTATTCACCCAAAAAAAAAAAAAGTTACAAAATTATGAATTTTGACGGTTAATTTAAATAGGATGATCAAATTAAAATAATAAGAATAGAAAGTAAATTTGAATTAAATTATATGATAGAAAATGTGAAAAGTATGCTATTTATCTTTTATAAAGTGTAAGGGTGTTTACGGATCGGATTGATCTGATTTTAAAGTAAATCAGGGATCGAATTGATTTTTATCGTTCTAGAAAATTAAAATTGTAATCAAACGGTTCTATGTTTTTATTTTTAGATGTAAAATATAAAAAAATAATAAACCAATATATTACAATTCAATGTGGTTCGAAATTATAACCAAAGTCTTAGAATTGGAAATGGGGCCAATTTGAACACTTCAACTATTTTTAAAACCAAAATCAAAATTGAAACTAATTAAAGCTAAATCAAACTAGCGATTTAGACTAAATTAAATTAATTTATTGTTCAGTCTACTATCGGATTGAACCATTTAGTCTGGCCCATTGGACCCACTTTTGGGTTCTGTTTCATTAATCTGAACCGTTCACATTTTAGGATTTGTTGAATACATCATTTCAGTAAAAATTAAGTCAGTGGGATAATGAAAATCATGTGTTCGAATCAATTTTGTATGAATCGTTTATTTTTTCACTGTACATTTTTTGTTTTTTTATAAAAATTATCACAATACATGATTTTCGTTATCTGATTGACTTTGTTTTTTCCAAGGACGATGTACTCAACAAGTCTGAAAATGTTAACAGGTTGGATAATCGAAACGAAATCTAAAAATAGACCCAATAAACTTAGCAATATCTCTCCTATTTAATTTAGAACTAGAGAGAAGCCAAGTTTTTTTTTAACACCCTTAATAAAGTGTGCTAAACAAGTAGGTCATTAATTTTCACCATCTAGACTAGAGGGTCTACTCCGGTTTATTGAGCTCACTTTTAGGCTCCTTTTTAATAATCTCAACCGTTCATATTTTAAAATTTGTTGAGTATATTATCTCTATAAAAAAATCACTACAATCGAATAACGGATACCATGGTTTCGAATCACGTTTTTATGAACCGTTTATTTTTTTTAGACAAAAGTGATCCGAATACATAGTATCCATTATCCGATTGACGTGACTTTTTACAAAAATAATGTACTCAACAAATCTTAAAATGTAAACGGTTCTGATTATCGAAAAGGGGTTCAAAAGTAGACTCAATGGGTCGAATTGGACCGGATTGTCCTAAATCTGGACTGGAGACCGTTCGGCACTTTCTGATTTACCTTTAAAGAAAAAAGAAAAAAGAAGAAGTAGGTCATTACACTAATGGTGTGTTTGGTTAGGGGATTTGGGGAGGGATTTGGAATGGGAATGGGAAAAGGTGTGTGAAACTATGTGAAATATAAGCATGATTTATTCACATTTCACCTACCTTTTCCATTTCCCTTTCCAAATCCCTCTCCAAATCTCCCAACCAAACACAGCATAAAAAGGAAATATGCTTGGTTATGAATTGTGTGTTTGATTATGAATTTTGAAAATATTTTTAAAATTATGGACTAATTTGGGAATATGGTTAAAAGTTAATTTTTTACTTTTAATTTATTTTGGGTCACAACTTTTCTCTACTTCTTTGTAGGTGTTTGGGAAGTGGCTATTTTAGAGATTTTTTGACTTTTTAACTATTTTAGTAGGCTATTTTAGTTTTTATGTTTTGGAAGTTATAATGAATTTTTATTTGAGTTGTTGAATTGAAAAATGTGTTTGAAATGATATTTAAAGTGAAATGACAAATTTGTCTCTACTCTTACTTTTTTCAAAATTGGTCTAAAGGGACAAAATGGTCATTTACTCATTTGAGGCTAGGCTATAATTACACTCAACCTACATTGTCACAGACAGTATAGGTCTATCGAGCCTACTTTTTGTTTTTGTTTTTGTTTTTTATTAAATATAAATCATTGGTTTACATATTTTTTAAGGTTAGTGGGCTAAATTAGACTTTAAGACTATTTTAGCCTCAAAGTTGGGTTCTCAAACACCCCCTTTATATATTTTTTTTCAAAAAACAAAAATCAAAATATTAAGGCTTGGTTTGGCATAACTAAAAAAAGTCAAAAAATCAAAAAGTCACTATCCTATTTAAGTCACATCATCTTATTTAAGTCACATCACCTCTTTACTACATCACTTCAAACCTAATTCATGTCCAATTCATATTTCAGAAAAAGTCAAAAAATATACTTTTTAATTTATCCCAAATAACCCCGATGTGTTTGGTTATAAATCTTAAAAGGGGTTTTGAAATTTTCTTTTAATTAAAATTACAATTTTAAAAGAGAACCATGCAGGACCTCCTCTTTCCAAATTCCACTTTTTAACCACCGGGTCACAATTAAACCATCTGTCAAGCATATTTATCTACAAAAATTCACTCGAACTAGTAATTAATAGGGATTTTTGTCAAAAGGTAAAATAGATAGATGAGCTAAATTAATTTGTGTGAAGATGTTATGAGAATTAAATTAGATTTAAAGGACTGGCCTAACTCCCCTAATTAATATCTTCAATTAATTAACTTCTTGTAATAAATTTAACAAACTGCGCACTTGTAACTGGATCTAAATCTGGTTCATTTCTTACCACATCTATGGCCTCTTTTTAAAGTCAATTTTTTTTTTTTTTTTCAATTTCTTTTAAGTCATATTACCACTTATTTTTTTATAAAAAAATTTAAAAAAGTCAAAAATTAAATTTTATCTTATTTCCCGAAACAAGGTTAATCCAATTTTAATACCTAAAATTGTATCAGATATTAATTGTAAAGGACCGGGCTTCTCTTTAATCAGTGATCAGACTTGAGGGTACTGTTAATCTGTGAGGGTTCATCACGAGTCTTGTTTTGATTATTCGAATCATTCAATGTGTAGAACTCATCAAGAACTATATACTTGTAAAAAATTACGTTGATTGGATAGCGATAGTTATCTCATCGGATTAAATTTATGTCAATCGTTTCTTTTTCACTATCTATTTTTTTTATACAAAACTGATTTGATCACATAACTATTAATATCTGATCAACGTTATTTTTTATAAGCATATATTACTCGATGAATTCTACATATTCAACAGTTTAAATTATAAAATAAGACCTGTGATGGACCCTCACGAATCCAACAGTACCCTCCAATATTGTAAATATAGATAATTATCATATACACTGGTTCACACATTATCATCACTCTTAGAATTACGTAACCAAACGACTACACCCTGACTTTTGCTCAACCATCCACGCGTCAATACCAATTAGTAGCATCAAGTGACGACCCTAACAAGCATTACAGCAAAACCCTCTCTCATTACAGAGAAACTCAGAGAGAGAGAGAGAGAGAGAGCTCTGTAGAGAGAAAAAACTAAAGAACATGAACACGAGAAGCAAGCTCAAAATCATCCTCTCTCTCTTCGCTTTCAACTTACTCTCTCTCTACCTCTACTTCTACCTCTCCTCCCACCTCGATCACTTCCGCAACGCCGGACAACCACCACTCCTCCGCCGTCAACCGCCACACCCCGCCGGGAAACCGCCGGTTTTTCCACTCGAAACCATGGCCGATCCTTCCTTCCTACCTCCCCTGGTCTATAAACCCTAACGTCACCTTACGATCCTGCGAGGGCTACTTCGGCAACGGCTTCACTCGCCGGATCGACGTTCTCAAATCTTCGAAATCGGTGGTTTCCGACGGCGGAGGAGGGGGGTGGTTTAGGTGTTTTTATAGTATGACGTTGAGGAGCTCGATATGTGAAGGAGGGAGGATTCGGATGCATCCGGAGAAGATTAGGATGTCGATTGGAGGAGAGAGGTTGGAGGAGGTGATCGGGAGGGGAGAGGATGATGAATTGCCGGTGTTTGACTTTGGGGCTTTTGATGTTGAGGTTGTCGATGGATCGAGTCGTGGAAGGAAGCTTGTGAATGAAGACTTTCTGAATCGGTATTTGAAGAATGGTGAGATTTCGAATCACGCTATGCGTTCTTTGGTCGATTCGATTCGGTTAGTTGATTCTAGAGACTTCGAATGCTCTGAGGTTAGAATTTTTCTTTGTTTTAATTATTGAAGTTGTGAATTTTTAGATGTGCATGATCACAGCTATTGAAATTATGAACTTTTGACTCCAAATGTGGCAATAATGGCATTACATCTCCTAGTAAGAATGCTTTTATGTGGAATCTCTAGTTTGACATTTATTGGTTGTTTTCTGCATTGATAACACTTGAAATATGGTGGTTATGAACTTTGTTTTATTCAATTCAAGTTATGAACTTTTAGTTGATAATGAGTTCGCAGTAATTAATTTAATTGTGCCCTATGATCTGGACTCAAAATGCATTAGTTCTAATTTGTTTTGCTTTAATGATCAAGTGTTAAAACTGATCAATTTTTCACTCAAATTGTTATCCTGTTTTTGGAAAGTTCTTGAATTAAGGGAGAAAATGATTCTGAAACTATTTTAAATTTTCTTCTGGAGTGTCGGTGACTTCAGTTGCTAACAAAATAGATTTTGTGTCGGGTTTTTGATCAGATAGGCTCTAGTTTGGTAAATGCCTGCTTAAGTTGCTTAACATTTTTGCAGTATCTGTAATTTTAAATTTATCAGTGTTTTCTTCATTAGTAATAATGACTGAAGTTATATTGTTTTTAGACTACTGTAGTATCGAATTTTCTCTTTGCTTTCTGCATGGGCAAAGCTTAAGAAGACTGCACATGAACATTTTCAAATTTAGACTTATGTAGGAAACTTTCCATGTTTGTAACTTTTGATAAACAAATTAAGTAATTTCTTAAAAGAGAACTTCCCAAGAAATAAGAATAAAATATACCTATATTTTGCCTAGTTTCACACATCTTTTTCCTTTCCTTTTCCAAACCTCTTCTCAAATCCCCCAACCAAACACAGCATAAATCAAATATTCAACCTATTGCACCATACTTATTCTTCTTTTTTTTTCTTCTAGCGGTGAAAAAGGGATTTTAAATCATTTCAAGAGGTGGCTTTCACATATGCCACCACTTACTTCGATGAAAAATCTGCATGACCATGATGTTATGGAAGATTGTATATATCTTTTCTTGTGTCATGCCTCTATTTTGTAGTAGTATTTAATTCTCTCTCTTGTTATGTCATTTTATCTCTGACATGAATGTCTCTTCTTGCAGTGGATTGAGGAGCCAACACTCCTCATTACGCGCTTTGAGTATGCGAATGTTTTCCACACATTTACTGACTGGTACAGTGCATATGTGGCTTCTAGAGTTACTGGCTTGCCTTATCGACCTAATTTGGTTTTTGTAGATGGCCATTGTGTGGTATGTGGGCTTGCAAATTCCTATTATTTATATCATCTTTTGAATTCTGGCAACTTGTTTTTTTGCTAT
The DNA here is from genome assembly GCF_004153795.1 of Camellia sinensis. NCBI lineage: Eukaryota > Viridiplantae > Streptophyta > Magnoliopsida > Ericales > Theaceae > Camellia > Camellia sinensis. Next base: position 47,000 of record NW_021038201.1, on the reverse strand, counting down.
CATATAATCTCACTTTTGCTGTGCAAGTGACAGAGAGACTAGTGGGAATTAGAGAAACGAATTTTATGAGTACTTGAAAATCTAGGCTTTTAAAACAAGACCTAGATTTTTATACATGAAAAGTTTATTCCCAATTACAGGTTGGCCTCACTGATGAATTTTTGCAATTTAGCTTCATTCAAAGCCACATCTTTGGTTAAATCTAAGTTCTAACTAAATCATGACCTACATATGTGATCAACAACAAAAAAACACAAAGAAAGAAGACCTCGATCCCAAGACCCTAAAAATCACTGAATTTTCACCCTCTTATATTCTTGAAATTGAAATGTGAAAAAAAAAAAAAAAATGCATTTATACTTCTTTTGCTTTGTATGGAAGATTCATTTCAGTTCACAAGAAATTTTTCTTTTTACTCTGCATCTGAATTTCTCTCTCCATTGTATTTTCCCTTCTTTTGTATAACTGTGATCATTCTTTTCTACCTTTCTTTGACTATTGATGCTGGACCGTTCACAGTTCCTGTTTACTAGCTGTAATGTTTCAGTTGACACGTTCATCACATCAAAGAAGCCAGTGACATGAACTTACTTGATGTGAATTTAGCAAATGTGCCAAATGCTGCTCAACTTGCCCCATTTTCTTCCTTGATCACTCGTTTTAATTAATGTGCTTCATCTTTTAGCAACTTCAAATGCAAAAATTACCAGTACTTTGTTGTCACTTTTTTCTTATCGTTCTTTCATGGAACAAGATTCACTTATAGTAGTAAAATTTGCAAATTTTATATTAGAGCACTTAGCTTTTATTTTTTGTTTATTTTACCCTTCATCTGGCAAATAATTTCAGACACGCTTGGAAGAAACATGGAGGAAATTGTTTTCAAGCCTTAGGTACGCGAAAAACTTTAGTGGTCCGGTCTGTTTTCGCCATGCGATCCTCTCACCTTTGGGATATGAAACTCCCCTATTTAAGGGTCTGTCAGTAGACATAAATTGTCGCGGAGCTTCTGCACAAGAGTTGTGGCAAAAACCTGATGAGCTGAAAACTGCACGATTATCTGAGTTTGGAGAGATGATAAGAGCAGCTTTTGGAATACCAGTACGTAGACACCGGACCTCAATGCCAGTCTCGGGTCACAATGTACTCTTTGTTCGACGCGAGGATTATTTAGCTCATCCACGACATGATGGTAAAGTTGAGTCAAGGCTTAGCAATGAACAAGAGGTGTTTGATGTTTTAAAGAGTTGGGTTTCAAATCATTTGGAATGCAAAATAAACCTGATCAATGGATTGTTCGCACACATGACGATGAAGGAGCAAGTGCGGGCCATTCAAGGTGCTTCAGTCATTATTGGTGCTCATGGGGCTGGTCTCACTCACATAGTTTCTGCGAGTCCAAAAACGGTGATTCTAGAGATTGTTAGTAGGGAATACAATCGTCCACATTTCGCTTTAATTGCTCAGTGGAAAGGTTTGGAGTATCATGCTATATATCTGGCTGGATCGATTGCTAATCCTTCAGAGGTTATCGAAGTTCTCAGCAGCATATTGAGAAGTCTTGGATGCTGAAAGTGTTTTATAGTTTTTGGATGAACAAGTTCTATCTACCCTTAACGGCTGGAAAGAAAAGGAATGTGACAAGACATCGTCTACACATTCTGAGCCTGACGTTGGAGCCCATGGATTCATGTTTTAAGTTTTTGACAGGTTGGGATCAAAGAAAGGAAAACAGGAAGGTTCTCTTGGAAAAGACACGACTTCTGGAGAGTTTGATTGTGAATGATTGTAGTGGAAGTGCTGCAATCAAATGGAAATAGAAGGTTTAGAGAGCTCGGATGTAAATGATTGGCGGAAAGCGAAAGAGGGCAACTTTGTACCGTGCCGTGGAAGAACACCAAGTGTGGTGGGTGATTAGAATTCAGTGGAGTATTATTTCTTACACAACATTCTAATTGTTATGCACGAAATTGTTATTCAATGTTGTAGATTATGGCCCAGGAGTTCTCTGTTCTTGCTGTGGATTTTTTTGTTTACACAAACAAATGTCCGATTGTACAATAAGGCTATGTTTGATTCACAAGATTAATAGTGAAGGTATTAATAATTTTATTAAATTAGTGTGGTATTCACTATCTAATCGGATTAGTAAGATAAATTATTCCCTTCTCTATTGTTTGATTTGCATTGGATAAGAAAACATATGAATGTAAAATTACAACTATATTTATCTTCTTTTCTAATCTTATCCTCCATTAATATTTCTTCACAATCTTTACTTTATCAAAATTTCTTCATAAACGTTGTTTTGAAAAAAATTGTAAATAAATAAATAAAAGAAAAATAAAAATACAAAATATAAGGCCATTTTGTTTTTTTTTTTTAAAAAAATTCGATTGGCAATTTTTGCAAAATCGATATGAATCTATGGGTGAAACTATTTTGGAAGTGAGTCTCTAGTGAATTGCACGATATCATGTCCGACATATTTCAATTCTTTTTTTAGTTAAAATGACATAATACAATTTCTAATAGTGTTTAGTACAAAAATAACTAATATATATACATTATTTGTTGTTGTTTGGAGATTAGGGAGTTTTCAATAGGATCTAATAAGATTCAATCAAACCCAATATGTTTTTAACCTTTTCTTCTCATTTAAAAAAATAAAAAAATCATAATGTATCTTCTAAAGATGTTGAAGGTTAAAGTAACTTGCAATATGAATCATCTATTAATATTTTATTAAAAGGGACTGCATCCATGGGTTTATTCAATTAGTTGATCCTTATTGTCAGAATGGGTCGACCCTTTTCTCTCGACATGACCCACATCTTAAAATGGGTTAAGTCCTGTAATTTTGGTGGGACACATTTTGGTAGAATTTGATCTTTTTGACTTTTGATCAATCAAAATAATTTAATTTGTGTTGACCGATTAGACGGTGATTAAACCATGTCAAAATTTTAGTGTCTACAAATTCCCCCACTTCAAGGCTCAGGCTGTATGCTTGTTTACTAAATTGCTAGCATTGAAGGTGAGGGTTGAAGTACTAACTTGGTCGTTCCTAACCACCTAGGCTTGTTTGATGTCACTCACGCAGGACATTGCAAGCGATTTGTTATCATTCAATTTTTTTTAGTGGTATTCTAAATTCTGCATTTGTGGGTAAAATTTTCCCTTGACCAATATTTACATTTTAGGTAATGTTGTAATTGTACTTGTTGTGAAGCTCTTCATTGGATCAACTTGTTTGGAAGTTGGGTTAATTAACGTCAGAATTTATTGCATCAACTTGTTTGGAGCATGGCTTAATTTATGTTAGAACGTCTGCTATGTTTGTATTTCTGTACGTGGATTGTCTATGCATAACCTTAGTATACTGATTTATATGAAATGCTGGATTTGTTGCCCTCTATCATTGAAGAAGGTCGTCATCTAGTCCATTTAAATGACTTTGTACCATTATATTTTGAAACTAACTCATTTCTATGATCAGTGGATTCTATCAGGTGGGTTCGTCCAGATTGTATAATTCTGGGATGCTTTCTACTAACTGCAGATGGTAAGGAGGAAAATTACTTGGTTCAAGTCATCACGAGCAAAGATGGAAAAGTCATTGATGTTAGTACATGATCCCTGCATATTGAGTTTAATGAAGGTTTAATTAAAAATTAGTGTTTGTAGGCACTTTTGCAGTCACCATATTCTTACAATTTTTGGCCACAATGATATTTCAGTTTTGATTATATATTTTCTTTTGTCTTGATTTTGGTTAGTTATTCTGGAGGAACTCTTTCTACTTCATAGTGTACAAATTTTGACAGGCTGGTCATAGCTTATCCTTGCTTAAATCTGTGTATTACCCGATAGCTTCATAATGTGAATTAGAGTTCTATTGTGGGTATTAATTTTCCGATGCATAGGTTAAATATGTTGGCCAATTTGTTAGGGTATCTCATTGAGTCTTTTCCTTTCAAGTATTTAGGGTTAATTGGAAAGTGGTGTCCTTCCCAAACAGCAAAGGTGGTCTTGTCATTGGAAATATGATTATCAATAAAGCCAAGAGTGTGTTTTCCAATTATGAATAAAAGAGTGGTTTCCTTACCTCAAATCCAAGCTTTGTCTCTTTAGTTTGGTGGAGCAAAGGGGAGAAAATGTGCAGATTTTGGTCTTATACACTGTTACCTACTAGGTCCAAAGTGCAATGATAAAGTGTCCCAAAAGGAGACACTTGTCTTGGTCTTGCATGCAATATGAGGTGTCAAGCCACAAGACTTAGGATTACATGTGTGTGTGATGTGTCAATGCAATATAAGGGCTTGCTAGCTAGCCCATCAACATGGTTGGGACCTATTTGGTCCACATGGGATTTAAGACAAGATGATGCACTACAAAAGGATGTCATCCAAACAAGGTCCTCAACTTTGAGGATTCCACATCTATATTATCGGTGCTTCACAAATCTTTTTGATCATATGGCAATTTGAATATCAATAAAATACCAATATTTTAGTCAAATCCTACTAACAAGTATGCTCTATTATCATAATCGTATGATCCACGATTCGATTGGCAATTTTTGCAAAATTGATATGAATCTATGAGTGAAACTATTTTGGAAGTGAGTCTCTAGTGAATTGCACGATATCATGTCCGACATATTTCAATTCTTTTTTTAGTTAAAATGACATAATACAATTTCTAATAGTGTTTAGTACAAAAATAACTAATATGTATACATTATTTGTTGTTGTTTGGAGATCAGGGAGTTTTCAATAGGATCTAATAAGATTCAATCAAACCTAATATGTTTTTAACATTTTCTTCTCATTTAAAAAAAATAAAAAAAATCATAATGTATCTTCTAAAGATGTTGAAGGTTAAAGTAACTTGCAATATGAATCATCTATTAATATTTTATTAAAATAAGTATACTTCAATATTACAAGGGTGAGGTCAGGTAAACCTAATGGTTCTACAATTTTTTTTGAACAATAAGCATATATACCTTTTAAAATACTTTAGGTTTTAAAATAAAATATTACAATTAATTCTTTTTTATTATTGGGTCAGTGTTACTTGTAAATGTATGTATGCTTATGAAATATCAACATCTATGTTAAGTTATTATTACTTAGAAATTGAGAGTTTGTCTTTATTTACTTTTTTATTAAGAATGATTGATATGCAATACCTAAAAAAGAGAAGATAAGATGGTGATTTTACATGGGAACCTGTGTTAACTTCTTACCTAGACCACATAATCATTATTCAAAACAACATTTTTATTGATTTAAATCTAAATATTTTTTATTTATAAGTTATATTTAACATCCAATTGTGTAGATATATGTTTTTAAATAATTTAGAAAAAGTGACCGAATCTTTACGATTCACGATTCGATTCGATTCGCGATTCGGTACAAGACCATTTCGATTCACGATACGAATCCCGATTTGACAACTATGGATGCAAGGCTAATGCATCAATGCTCCTAATTTTTTTTGAGTGACCGTGGTGCAGTTAAGTCATTGATGTTTGATTTTTTGGGAACTATTTTGAGCAATCCTGTTACACAGATCAGATAATACATATTGGAAGGGTAAAAAAAATACAGTTAAACAAAGCAGAGTCCAGAAGAGGAAAAACTTTGATATTGGATATAACACGGATGAAATCATCCAACTAGGGAAGAAGGAAGTGTTTGAAATAAGACACACACAAAAAAAAAAAAAAAAAAAGCACAACATCAACAACAACAATAACAACAACAATCAAATAAGGATAAGGGCAATGAGGACATTGACATTCACACTCTATTTCAAGCTTCTCACAATCCTTTTTCTTTTTCGTACTCTTTTTTGTTTTTTAGCCTATGATATAAGGAGATTGTGAGAGGCTGAATTATTTAACTCTCTTTAAAATTTAAGACTTAACAATATATTATAAAATAGACATGTCTCAATTTTATTAAGAAACAATAAATTGTGCCAATCCCTTGTTAACATAATTTTTTTTTTTTAAAAAAAGGAAATTATCCAAAGTCGTAAATTTGAATAATTAAATACAAATTTGAATACTAGGAAGCAATGGAAACTTACCAAAACTAGTGGCATAACAAAAATGAAAAATCTTAAACAAAGTAGATATTAAAACAAACTTTACAAATATAGTTAATTTGTAATATTGGAAGCATAAAATGATGACATTTGGTTAAAAAAATAAAATAGGGACTTAAATCACCACGAAATCTTGAGTTTTGCTCATTGAGTTATTTCTAATCGGATATGAGTGTTTTTATAAAATTATTATTTACCAATTTGTCAATTCAATTTCTCCAAATATGAGACGGCTGCCCAATTTGTACAACTTAGAGTAATTATTTAGTAGATCCAACCTACAACATATATCATACCATTTCAATAGCAAGAGAATATATAACTATTTTATCTCCTATTTTTTAGACAAGGTAGTCTTGTGCATCCTCTATTATTTAGTAGGTACATGACTACATGAGAGGCCGAACCTATCAAATAATTTCTTGAGATTGAGACACATATTTGAGAGTTAGGGAGAGAAAATAATTAAAGAAAATGTTTTGGATTCTAAATAATTTATTAATTTTTTTATCAAATCTTTCATGTGAGTGTGAGACCCACACAAACTCACATGTGTGTAGGTTTCACACCTATATGAGAGGTTTGGTAAAAAATTTAGTAGATTATTTGAGGTAATTATTCAGTAATTCCGGATTATAGACATGTGATATTCTATAGCATTATGATTGGTAGAGAAGATGGATAAGTGATGTATTGTGTTGAGTGATTGAAGAATATGAGAGAACATATTAAATAATGATTGGATAAAGAGTCCAAACACGTGATACTCCGAAAATATTAAATAATTTTCTAATTATTTAAAATTCCTATCATCACTCAATAATTAATGATAATAATAATGATAATGGGGTAATATAAATAATTGCAACTTTTCGGTGGCTAATAATGGTTCAATTATTAGGCAGTCGTGCAAATTTTCCTATAAAAAAAATAATAAATTCTCATTGGTGACACTTCCACTCCATTTTTCTATCCAATCCAATTCCATTCATATTTGTCGTATTTACATGCACTTCCACATTTCAATATTTTGAATATCTTAATCTTAGATATATTTCATTATTTATTTATTTATGTGCTTCATTAAACCATTAATTTCCATTTTATATTGTACTGGTGTTGACATGTAGTGGATTTAGTGGAAACATGTTAAGATTAATCTATTTGAATTATATATTATTTATTTATTGGAATGTGATGGATCCTTCTGGGGAAGAACCATACTAAGATAATGTACCACTCATTTCTGTCCTGTTTGGTAGAATTTGTTTAAGTTAAAAGTTGATAATTAAAAAGTAAAAATTAAAAGTACTCATATCTCAGTTTTTAAATAATCAATTTATTTAAGTTATTTCTTTCTAATAAATTATAAGTAGAAGCTACATTAAATAATTTGACACAGACTCCCGAATCAAAATAAATTATAACAAACAGTCTCTTCAACATTTTGCAGCACCCAATTAAATTATTTAAGCTTTTTTCTTTTTCGCCGCATCTGATGGCAAAATTGTAAAATACGTTTCCGGGCCGACATTAGCGGATCAATTTCAAAAGACTGATATTCAATTGGAAATGACCCAACGATCAAAATACACAATAGTTTGATGTGATATGAGATATTTTTTTTTGATAACTCAGGTATCCCCAACCCTCCGATTTTTAGGGAAGCCAGGACTAATCCTGAGGGGTATTTAGCCGGTGGGAAGCCGGACACCCTTGCACAAACTGTTGCAGGCACTCACCCAGTGGGAAATCGAACCTGGGACGTGCGCCTTACCCACACAACCCAGGCAATGCCCTAACCATTGGGGCAACCTGCCCCACCTAAAATTTGTTGGCAATTTTCTTAAAATTTGGCAATTTTCTTGCTCTAGTCCTTAAAATTTGTTCTCTTCACTTTAACTCTTCACGTTTCAAATTTTTCCTAATTTATTCTTGAAATTAACCTTTTTTTAAAAAAAATTAGATACAAAATGTCACATTAACTATCACCTAATATAAAAAATAGTTGTTATATAATCAAATATTTTTATATCATATGACTATTAATATGTTATTTGTCTAATTTTAGACATAAATCAACTCTTAAAATAAATTTAAAATATAAAGAGTCAAAATAAAATAATAAAATAATTAAGCACTAAAGTTAAAAAAATACCATACATAAACAACAACATCCAATCTCATCAAATCGCTCATTGGAACCACACTAGAATCAAAACCAACAACAGTTAGATTCAGCAACACCACCATTGGAGAATTCACTCGAACAACCATAACCAATTGAAACCTCCTAGGATTAAAATGGGACTTTCAACCAAAAAAAATTTTTTTGCTAACAGCATTAACATGGGAATTTGATTTAGCGGTTAATTAATAGAGAGATATTTTAACATAGGATATTTGTTATACAATTGATAACTTTATGTTGCGTTTGGTCGAGAAATTTGAGAAATGATTTGGAAAGAAAAGAAAAAAAAGTAAGTGAAATATGAATAAAATTGTTGGCTACATATTTTGTACAAGCCAATTATAATTCGACGCGTGGCAGAATAAGGGTAATACAGGAAGACTATTCAAGTCTTTGATCCTGATCGTACACATGGCAGTTAGTATTGGTTATTACGAGATCTGAGTAGTAGTGGATTAACAAAGAAATGCAAGGTGATGTGGTTTCAACGGTTACTCATATTTAAATTCAAATTTAAGAGGGAAGTTTAACTGCAAATGATAGCATAGTGGAGCTAATTATAAAGCAACTTGATCAGCGATTATGGAGGAGCAGTTCGACTGTTAGAAATGCAGCTCGATGGTCATCCTTGAGAAATATAAATAGCAGAGAAGGCTCACAAAAAGACCCCCAGACTTAGATCCAAAAAACCAGTCTTATTCTACTTATTTTCCTTTTTAGTTTTACATTTCCAGTCTTACATTTCCTGTTCGTTACATTCCTGTAATTTAAATTCCTGCACTGCACTTTGTTCATAGGAGTAGTTTCAAGTAGTAGATTGTTGCTGTAAACCTCTACGAGGCTGAGTTTGGATCATTGTAAGTTTTTCATTTTAATGAAATGCTTCAATTGTTCTTCATTTAATTGTTATCTTGTTTAGTTCTCCTAAATCAAGCCACCAGTAAAAGTCCTCTTCATTGAGACTGAAAGAACAAAAACACAATCGTCTGATAATTGGTTGGTAATTAATTTTCTGTAAGGATTGATTGATCCTTGCTGGTACGCTCGCAATTACAAAAATAACCTTCGAAAGCCAAAAAATCAACATATATTTTTAGAACGCCCAGTGGGACTAATTGAAATGGCTAGACGTAGGAGACAAGGAGAAATTGAACGCTTGGAAGAAGGCGTGGAAGGAGAGGTAGAGATACCTAATCCAGAGGATAATGTGATAACACATCCTATGAAAACTTCCATTTTATCAGAATCTATGGTCGAACAGACCAGCACTTCAAAACAAGTACCACATGTTCATAATATTGGACGAAACCAAGGAATTGGACCATCCACTATTCCATCTACTCAGCCAATAAATCCATGGAGTGGCCTAGTAGATGTCATGGGACAGCAGTTAATGAACACGATGGAAAGGTGGGCAACATCCTTTTTGATTCGAATGAATAACCACCAACCAACAAACGCAAGACACATGGAGGAAGTTTTAACTGTCCCTCAACAAAGATTGGCTAGAGATAAGCATCCTATGTAAGTTAATGGACATTCTAATGGTCAAACTAGTAATCAGAACTATGAAAGACCATCACCTCAGTCTTGGTACGAACCTATTTCGAGGCCTATGGCAAGTCAAAATGCCTCAGTACCTAACAATGAAGCCAGGCAAATTGATGGATCTGGCCCAGTACAAGAAAATGGTATAAGAATGATTCCAAATCCCATGTTCGAAGCCATACCTGGCATGAGGGGGTTCACTAATCCCTTATTCGAATTTATACACGGGGGGTTAAAAGGTTTTCCTACAAATGGAAGGGACACAACACCTGTTCCAACACCTTTCGCAGGTCCTTTCGCAGGACAGGCTCAAAAGGGTTACCCACACCCCCAACAGCAACCTGTACCACAGGGACAACCAGTCCCAAATATACCACCTTATGGACCAAGAAGACCACAGGCACAAGGTTGTCCACCAAATCCTGTGTTTGTCCCTCCAATAGTGGTTCAACAGGCACAAAATATGGTCCATAGGGACCAAATTGCCGACATTGTTAGAGAGATGTGTGGACCGATGGCTCGGGGGGTCCAGACTCCTGTATACAGGAAACCATACCCAGAATGGGTAGATAGGGTACATGAATACCCAAGAGATTTCAGGATACCAGATTTTGTCCTTTTTTATGGAAATGGAAACCAATCAACAGTGGAGCATATTGCTAGGTTTGCTACTCAATGCGGTGAATTCACTAATAATGACTCTATGAAGTTAAGGTTATTTCCAAATTCCTTGACTGGGGGAGCATTTGTATGGTATATTAACCTTACACTTGGCTCTATCCAAACGTGGCAACAAACGGAAGAGGCATTTCATGCCCAATTCTTCCAATCGGAGCCAGAGGTTTCCATGGCAGACTTGGCAAGATTGAGTCAAAGGCCTGATGAGAAGGCTACCCAGTTTATTGCCAGATTTAAAAGGGCTTGAAACAAATGTAGGGTCATCCTACCAGAGCTAGAATTCGTGAGATTGGCTCAAAATGGTTTAGAGTTTAGGTTTCGAAAGAAGTTTGACTCAACTGAGTTCAAAGACTTAATGAAACTGACTTATAAGGTGTCTAGGTACGAAGCATTACTAGAGGAGGAACAAGATCGAAATAAGGCATCGTACAAAACATATTATAGAGATCCTAATTATGAGATTGATGCAGCAGAGATTGTGGGGAAAGAACCTGTGATCTGTGAAGCATTAATTCATAAGGATATAACAATTGACCAGCAGTTTAAAAAGAAAACCTTCACAGGAAAAACTCTTTCGATTTAACTAAGGCAGATGACATTTTTGATCATTTGCTTGCGGCCAACTTCCTTAAGTTACCAAAAGGAATTAAAATTCCATTTTCAGATGAACTTAAAGGAAAAGTGTATTGTAAGTGGCATAATTCTTGGTCTCACTCGACTAAGAACTGTATTGTTTTTCGAGACAGGATCCAAGAACAAATTCGGAAAGGAAGTTTGAAACTCCTAGCCAAAGCAGAAAAGGCCATGGGGATCGACAGTAATCCATTTCCAGAAATTGGAGAGGTGGCAGCCAATGTCATAATGCCAGACTTTCGAAGCTTGTCCTTGAAAGAATTGTGAGAAGTCAATGTGCAGATGCATGTTGCCAACCAGACAACTATCAAGAAGGACACTGGAAATCTACCAGCTATTGGACAAGGTTTCTCACACTAGAGGGAAGACTCTGATGAAGAAGCACTGGATGACGATTCTTTAGAGGCAGCTGTAATGTAAAGGATGTGTCCCAGGTGCAGACTGAGCTACAAATGGTTGAAAGGGCTTCCAATTGATGGGAAGCAATATTACAAGGATGTGGAGAGGCGTCCTAAACTAACCAATGCTTTCAATAAAAGGCCATATCCATCTGGTGTTAGGCAGCAGCCATTGATGGTTGAACCAGTAGCCGATAGAATGCATTCCAAAGGCAAGAGGCCTTTATATGAGTCCAGGCCACCTAATTATCACAGAATAGAGAGCAGTCATTCTAATTGGAGACTGGAGAGAGGTTCAGTTTATGGGATCAAAGTCAGAGATTGGCCCCCTAGACGAACCTCACGCAGGACAGAAAGTGGACACCTTCATCAAAGGCCTGAGTTAGGTCCAAAACATGAAGTCAGGACCAAGTAGTGGCCTTCACAGCCACCTTCGAAGATGGATTCGAAGGAAGAAAGAAGCAGTTCAACAGCTAGGTCAGTAGGTTCGTGGGTACCTGGAGTTCCAGACTGGTTTGTGATGCAGAACAAACCTAGAGAAGTGTCTACCCAGAGAGATATTGTTGGAAACCAAGGTAGGATGGTCAAACCTCCTTTGGTGGCTCCAAACAATTGGGTATTACTTAAACACCCAAAAACAAAGGAACCAGATATGGTCCCCGTGATTTCTAGATCACAAAGGAGGAAGATTCAGCGTAGGTATACTCAGTACCAGAAGGACTTGAAAGAAAGTGAAGAGAGTTCTTCATTGGTCCAGATAGAAGGAAAAAAGAATCCAAAGTCAGACCATACTCCAAAACCAACTCTACAAGGCAAAACGGTTTGCAGCAGAGAACAGTTGGGCAAAGTTCACTCTGAACTAAAAGCCACAGAGAGGTCTAGTTTAGCAGGATTAGAGAAGGCATTGATGGAGAGTGATATCGAGACAGAGAAACAAGTTGGCTTAGGCCAAAAGAAAGAAATGGTTGAGGAAGAAATGTTCGAAGCCTTCATGGCTGAACAAACATTTTTGGTTGAAAAGTCGGTCGTGAAAGACCATTCGAAGGAGTTTGTTAGTAATGAAGTACCAGAATGCAGCATGGAGGATGCTTCTGGAATAACTGAACAAGGTGGCCAAGAGGAAAAACAGACACAGCCGGTCATCCAATTTGGCTCAGTGTCAGTGAATATGGTACACATAATACCGCATGAATTCCAAGCTGGAGATGAGAACCAAGAGGGGAAAGAAATTGACCCAATTCTAGTCTCTAGTGAAGACTCACAAGTGAGTATGGTGTAGGATGAATCCGGAATGGCTACCCCAATCGAAACTGAATATGAGAGAGAAGAAGAGGTGAGCATTAACCTCTCATATCCTTTTGAGTATCCCTCGAATTTTATGACACAGCATGTCAAGACTTTGTATATGAAGGCCTTTTTCGATGGGATACAATTGAACCGAGGCTTGGTAGGTAATGGGGCATCGGTGAACTTACTACCGAAATCTTCTTTGAAGAAACTAGGGAAAATGAATTCCAGGTTAATCCCAACCAACACAACCATTGCTGGTTTCACTGGAGACAGACAGATGGCTCAGGAAATTCTGCCCATCAACCTGAATGTGGGAACCAGAGACTGCATGACGGCACTCTTCATTATTGACAGCAATGCTAAGTACAATGCTTTACTTGGTAGAGATTGGATTCACACTAACAAGTGTGTGCCTTCCTCTTTGCATCAGAAAATAATGATGGCCTTGGGTAATGGAGAGATAGAGGAAATTGATGTGGATCCTCAACCCTTCATAGCCTGTGCAGACTTCGCAGAGGCCAAATTGTATATTGAGGGAGTGACACCACTCAGTATATTGAGGAAACCTGATGGCTCAGCCAAAGTGACGGCTGATGAGGAAGTGACACACCTGAAGCACTTAGTCCAGGAGAGTGCTGATGAAAAGGTTGTCGTTAAGGATGACAATGATGCCTGGTTGTAGGCAAAAAGGTGAAGCACAAGAAGCCAAGTCTTTGGCTCTAATTAAGTTCTCAATATTGGATGCAAAATCAATAGTCCAGAAAGTACAAGAGCAAGAGAAAGAAGCCATGATAATTGGCTGCAAGCAATAGCAGCAACAGGCCAGAGTTTTGGCCCATGATAAATACTGTGCATTGGACATTGAAACAAAAGTCCAGGAGATACAGAAAGAAGAAGCCTTGTGGACAGACTTCGTCTATAAGGAGGAGGGTAAAGATGTTGAATCAAAGAACCTGGGAGTAGAACACAGCAAGGAGATTGCTTCGAAGCCAGAAGGAATCAACGAAGGAGCTTCAGTAAGTTCTCAGATACAAGATCCCTTAGAAGAAATAAATTTAGGGGAAGGTTCTGTACAACAGCCCATTTATATAAGTGCTTGGTTGAATGCTCTTGACAGGAACCAGTTGTTGGTTATTCTAAGGAGATATAAAGATTGTTTTGCATGGTCTTATAATGAACTACTAGGATTGGATAGGTCATTAGTGGAACATAGGTTCCCTATGAAGCCTAATTTCAAGCTATACAAGCAAAAACCAAGAAGAATGAGTCCAGAAGTGATTCAGAAAGTTAAGGAGGAAATTCTTAGACTACTCAAGACAGGCTTTATTAGGACAGCCAGGTATGTTGAATGACTATCTAATATTGTGCCTGTAGTTAAGAAGAATGGTAAAATGAGGGTATGCATTGATTTCAGAAACTTAAATCTAGCAACTCAAAAGATGAGCATCCTATGCCTATAGTAGATTTGTTGGTAGACAGTTCAGAAGGGTATCAAATTTTATCAATGATGGATGGGCACTCTGGTTATAACCAAATCTGCATTGCAGAGGAGGATATTCACAAAACAGCATTCAGATGTCCTGGGAATATTGACACTTTCGAATGGGTTAAAATGCCATTTGGTTTGAAGAATTCTGGGACTACATATCAGAGGGCTATGAACACGATCTTTCACGACCTCATTGGAGGGTATTTAGAGTGTTATATTGATGATATTGTAGTTAAATCCCAATCCATGGAGGAGCATCTGTTTCACTTAGAAGCGGCTTTCGAAAGAATGAGAAAGTTTAAGTTGAAACTCAATCCCCTTAAGTGTGCTTTTGGCGTATCATCTGAAAATTTCTTGGGCTATGTAGTACACACGAAAGGAATACAGATTGACAGAATAAAGACAAAGCCATCATTGAAGTCAGACCTCCATCAAGTAAGAAGGAATTACAAAAGTTCCTTGGACAGGTTAATTTTCTTCGAAGATTCATTTCTAACACTGCAGGGAAAACTAAAGTATTTTCTTCCTTGTTAAGGTTAAGAGATGAAGAGAAATTTGTGCGGACATCAGAGCATCAAATTGCTTTCGAAGGAATCAAAGCCTACTTGGCCAACCCTCCAGTGCTAATACCACCAAAGGGTGAGAAGCCCTTGAAGTTATACATAACTGCAGCAAAGGATTCATTGGAAGCTTTCTTAGCCCAAGACAATGAAGAAGGCAAGGAGCAAGTTGTTTATTACCTTAGTAGATTTTTAAATTCTTGGGAATATAAATACTCAGCTGTAGAAAAGCTGTGCCTTACATTGTATTTTGCTGCAATGAAATTAAGATACTATCTTTTACCTACAACTGTCTTGGTAATTGCAACCACAGATTTGGTTAAGTATATGTTATCTAGACCTATGTTGAGGGAAAGAATTGGCAAATGGATATTAGCCTTATCATAATTTCATTTAGAATATGTTCCCCAAAAGGCAGTAAAAAGACAAGTTTTAGCTAATTTTTTGGCAGACCATCCATCTCAAACGGAAAGCCAAGAGATAATGGAACTTGGTATGGCTAGTGTTAAACCATGGCAAATGTGGTTCGATGGATCAAAAGCCAATGACCTAACTGGAATTGGTACAGTGATTAAGTCACCACAAGGAGTAGAAACAACACATGATTTCAAAGTGGATGAAATTACTTGTTCTAATAATCAAGCTGAGTATGAAACCTTAATAATGGGACTGGAAATTCTTATTGGATTACAAGTTCATGCAGTTGACATATTTGGAGATTCTCAATTGGTGGTTAACCAAGTAAAAAGAATTTTCAAATGTCAAAGTATAAGCATGTTGCCATACTATGTTGTTGTATTACATCTGCTTTCTCAATTTCAAATAGCAAATGTAACTCATGTTCCAAGATTCTTGAATAATAGAGCTAATGATGTGGCTCAGAAAGTTTCGAATTTCAAGAGAAGGGGTAATGCTCAAAGGGACATAAGCCAAATAACATATCAGAAATTAATACCACCCTTAAATAAAAGGAATGTAGTCCTGGAAGTCAACCAGAATGACTTACAAGAACAAGATTGGAGGCATCCAATAATGCAGTACTTAGCTGGCCCATCTTCGAAGGCCAGTGGAAAAATTAAATTGCAATCTATGCAATACATGATGTATGGTAATGCTCTCTACAAAAGAGGGAGAGATGGTTTATTGCTGGAATGTTTAGGCCCAAAAGAAGCATTAACAGCTATGGCTGAGGTTCATGAAGGTATTTGTGGTGCTCATCAGCCTGGGGTGAAAATGAGATGGTTGCTTCAAAGGCATTCCTACTATTGGCCAACTATCCTTAAAGACTACATAGAATATGTAAAAGGTTGCCAGGCATATCAAAAGCATGGCACAATAAGGCATGTGCCCATAACTGACCTGTATGCAGTAGTGAAGCCTTGACCATTTAGAGGATGGGCTATGGATATGATGGGAAAAATATACCCACCTTCTTCGAAGCATCATTGTTTCATTTTGGTGGCCACTGATTACTTCACTAAGTGGGTTGAAGCTAAGCCATACAAGGCTGTAAACCAGACTGAGGTCATTGGATTCACTAAAGATTTAATCCATAGATTTGGTATCCCACAGACTATAACTGTTAATAATGAGACTATATTTGATGGGAAGATGGTAAAGTCTTTTGTGGCAGAGTTTGGAATTAGCCTTGTTAATTCCACTCCCTATTATGCACAAGCCAATGGTCAAGCTGAATCATCCAGTAAGTCCTTGAAAAAAGGAATACAAAAGGTTGTGAAAGATAATCCTAGGGATTGACATAACTTATTGTTAGATATGTTGTGGGCTTATAGGATTTCCCCAAGGTCAAGCACATGAGACACTCCTTATGCCTTAGTATATGGACATTATGCAGTGTTACCTGTGGAAATTAATGTTAAGTCATTAAGGATAAGATGCCAAGACCAGTTAGATCCTGAGCAATACCATCAGAGTATGTGCTTGGAATTAGAAAGCATAGATAAAGCTAGAATTCTGGCATTAAATAGCATTCTTTTGCAAAAGAAGAAAGTAGCCAAAAACTATAATAAAAAAGTCAAGTACATTGGCTTTGATGAAGGTGATTTGGTACGGAAGACAATACTCCCAATAGGGATTAAAAGCCATAAGTTTGGCAAATGGTCACCTAATTGGGAAGGACCATATCAAATTCATAGAGTCCTGCCTTTTGGAGCATACCATTTGAGAAATTTGAATGGATACATACATCCCAAAAAGATTAATGGCAGATATTTGAAGCCTTATTTTCCAACCATTTGGGAAACACAAGGAATAAAGTAAACACTAAGTACAAGAACACGAGAATACTCAAGTGATAAATAAGAATTTGTTCTTCATAAAAAATTGAATATATTCTGTCATAAATTGGCCCAGAAATCATTACTGAGAGGGTAATTTATGTGAAAATTGGGTCGAGCTGGGAAATGCGTCATTATGACCCACAATACGAAGGGCTGAGTAAAAAGACCGTAAAGTTACTCCGGCCCGAGAGAGGTACAAAGTTACTCCGGCCCGAGAGAAATGTAATGTTACTTCGGTCCGGAAGCGACTTGGAGTTAGGCCGGTTGGAAGACGCTTTGAAGTTAAACCGGTCTCAAAGTTAGCCCGGTCATGACGTATTGTGGTTAGACCGATTAGAACCTTGCCACTCGGTAGCTCGGTCTAACCACGCCATTCTTTGTACATGAGGAACCGAGATAAGGAGTTGTGAAAAGGAGAACCGAACTAATGACGGTTCGGTCTACTCTGTGGCTCGGCGTGATCGTAATTACTTCGGTTATATTGGAGTTCGGCCATGATAAAAACCATCTCACTTGGTTTAAGCAGTGAGGGGGGTGTTGAAGGATAAGCATTGTCCTTCAGGAGTATGAATCCTAGGAGGACTCTGCATGGAGAAGTAAAAGCCCTAATAGGATTGTGCCACACGAAACCTATAAAAAGCTCACAAACATCACCTTTAGGAAGGTAACACACAACTTTGCTTTCTGAATACACAGAGCTTTTGTCTATTGGTCAAGCTTACTAACTTAGGCATCGGAGAGGTTTCCGGCACACACCCGCCGGCTAGCTCACGTTTGTGTTTTCAGGTGATAAAGCGACGACGTACAGAGGAGCGCAGACTTGATCAACAGGATTATACGAGAAGGTTTATTTCTTTCCCGTACAATTACAATGCCTTAGTTGTTCTTTTACAATGGATGCTCTATTATTAAAAGATGAAAACAATTGGATGGCCGTGGTCATTTCCTGCTTTTGGTCAGCCAATCCTTGGTTGGTGATCTGCAGTTTGGTGTCAGTTCGGATTAAGGCCTGGTTCACTGCAAATAACTCCTCCTCAAGTTGAGCTTTCTTCTCCAGTAGTTGAGTTCGAAAGTGGGAGACAGAAGAATGTTGTTCCTTTAATTATGATACTTCAGTATGCACTGTGGAAACAAAGCTCTGATCTTTAACCAATTTCTCCCTTGGCAACATGGCAAATGTTGATATAGAAGTCAATAGTGGTTGCTGCCTGAGATAAATGACTTGAAACAGTCATGCCAGATTGCTCGACAATCTTGTAGCACTGGAGGAAGCCATTTCTTATTATAGGTCTCCCTAAGGCCTCGAAGGGAATCTCGAAAAAGATGTCAATAGCTCCAGGCAGTTTTCCAAGTCTATCAGAGACGAATAAGGCTTACTACTGGAGGAAGAGCTCTCAAAAATTTCTAGCAAGGAGTCAGCCAGAACTAATGACTCAGTCTCATCACTAGCCACTGGAGAGGTGGAAGGCATGTCGAAGAGACAGCTAGTCTTGCTTCGAAGATGTCTACCTCATCCGTGGACATGAGGGGTACAGAAAGAGCTTTGGTGGAAGGCATGAAGGACTGCATAGGGATAAGAGAAATGGGTGGAGCATCTTCAGCAGTCTCTATGGTTCTAGCCACCAATAAATCAAGGGAAGAAGGGCTGGAACTAGACAAAGGTAATAAACTACGAGTTGGAGAGCTGCCAGCACCCTCTATAGGGGAATCAGCTACCATCGAAGAGAAGGTAATAACTAGGATTTCCTTAGGAGGAGAAGGAAGAGCAAGGCTCGAAAGAGAATGAAATCGAGATAGATCAAAGGACAAATAAAGGAGGTATGGATGTAAGCCAAAAGAAAGAAATGCAGGAATACTTGGCCTCAAGGAGGGTATAGAGGATGTAGGCCTAGGAAGTGGGAGTATTATCTGAATGGATCTTACATTTTACAATTGATCAACTTCAACTGAAACTGAGGGAGTCTTTATTGGAAGAATAGGCTTAGTAGTTGTTGCTACAAAAGAAGAAGTACAAAATAATGTCAAGTCTCAATACCAAAAGTTTGACAAGGAAAAACAGTAGAGGCTTGAAAGAAGTTACTTGTTTTAGAAGTGATAGCAACAATAGAAGAGCTACGAAGGGAATAGTGCTCAGCAATATGTTGCCTTGTTGCAGTTTCTCTTTGGATTGCATCAGCAGCAGCAGCTTCATCTCTTAAGAATTGCTACTACCGTCTCTTCTCAACTCTTTTAAAAACAATTATGGCCTTAGAATGTTCCTGTTCTACTGCCTTAGCAGCAGCTTCATGAATAGGGTCTTCGACCAAATCAGAAGGAGAGACAGTCATCTTTCTTTTCTTTTTTCTCTGTATTGGTCTTGCCCGTTCCTTCTTAATTTCTCTTTCTTCGATCTGGGATTCAGACTCCTCATAAATAAGTTCCTCTTCTGCTATTCTGGCAGCTGTCTCATAAATAGGATCTTCGATTGAATAAGAAGGAGAGACAGTCATCTGTTTCCTCTGTAATGGTACTTCCTGCTCTTTCTCAATCTCTTTCTCTTCAATCTGGAATTCTGATTCCTCAGGAGTATCAACTTCCTTTTCTTTTTCTACTTTTGTTTGTCCTTAAGAGTAGCCAGAATTTCAGCCCTCTTAGGAGATCCTTCTTGTGGAGGCCCTGCACCAAGCGGTATGAATGTAAAGGAAACAAACAAAAAAGTCTAAAAAAAAAAAAAAAGAAACCTGAAAATACTTACCCCTTTTTGAAGCAGCTCTGGTAACTCTAGCAGGAGAGGATGAGGCTACAGGAGCAGTTTTGGCAACTGTGGAAAGAGAGGGAATGTTCTCAACTGTTGTTGATTTAGCCTTCGAAGGCACTCCTAACCCTATCAGTAAATCATGAGGGTATACGGATAGGCGCACTTCCATATTAGCCGTCTACCAGTTTTGAAATCTTTTCAGAGCCAGGCCACAAGGAAGGAATGGGACAAATCTGAACTCGCTCAATTCTTTCAACAGTTTAAATATTGCAGCCTCTAGTTTTGATTTGGGTATTCTCAGGTCTCTGGCCATAAGATGGACATTCGAGAGGCTGCAAAATGGAACAGGAATCCCTTGACTAAGCCCAAATTGTCTGGCAAACTGGAAAGGGCAGTACACCTCAAATATACATTTATAAGCTCGAGGGTTTAAAGTACCTATGAATAGCTCCCTCGGTAACAAAATAGAAGCCCACATATCTTTGTGGGGTGGGATGGAACATTCATGGTCAGCCAAGAATGCTTGCAGCCAAGCAGGTCCTGTGTTAGCATCAAAGGGACAGAAGAAGGAGGCAGATGGAGAAATAGGAAGTTGATGAAAAAAGGTGAGGTAATAGGCAAAGGAAGCAGGATAAAGAGCAATTCTATCATACTTTTTCCCATAAGTGCTAGGATCCTGAACAAGGAATTTTAAGCATTTGGCATGCAAATCAGTGAAATAAGCGAAGAGCCCGAGTTGGAGTACCCAAAGGGGACCTCCTTGGTTGATGTCAAGAGGTTTCTCACAAAATTGGGAGCAAGCTCTATAAACATGGCCTAAGAGATATGGGGCCAAGGCTATACGTTTTTTCAAAACAAGGGCCTTCGCAAGTGGGGCAAATTCAGGCATAATCCGTTGAGATGATGTACAAAGAGAAATTTACACAACCAGTATAAAATGAAGGAAAAGAGTTCTCTATCTCTCATGGGGCCTATCCTTTTGTTTTCAGCCTTTACAAAGTCACTATAGGAAGAATTTAGGGGTGGAAGAGAAAACTTAACAGAGAGGTCTGGGTAATTGGGAGAGAAAGGAGTGCCAAGGGGTGAAAGCCTTAAAAGATGGCAGATATCAAGAACGGTGGGGGCCATCATGCCACACCGAAACTAAAAAAAATTGAAAGCCATATTCCAAAAGCAAAGAGCAGCAAGAATCAAAAAAGGGTCTTCAGGAATGATAAACCTGGAAAGACAGAGGGCGTCGAGAATACAGAGCTCCTGCAGGTCATCTTCTCGCGCAGGTACAACTCTGTCATACCATTCCTCCCATTCAGCTCTCAATGTCGGCCAGCAGCGATGAGGTCGGGTCACCCTCCAATTTTCCCAGTCGAGCCCTCCTTCATAGAGAAGAAAGTGGTCCTCCAAGCGAGGTTATAAAGCTGGAAGTTGGGTAGGAGCTTCTCGGAAGATAAAACCCAAAACATATTCTTGCTTGTTGTTGTGGCGAGGAACAAAGAGGCGTCCGTCTATGGCGCTTGACCCATCAGCTGTTAACTTGGCAATCTCTTCATCAATACATCTTTTCAAAGCCATGGTTGGGCTTATACGATCACCAGCAAGCACTTTCAGAGAAGAAGAATCCATTGGTAGCAAGCAGCAAGGAAAAGGCAAGAAAGAGAGGACTAACAGAGGAGGAGGGTTTGTGTTTTGAGCGAGCGAGTGATTTCAGAGCACGAAATAAAAGGGTTTTAAAAGCCTTTGTGTCTACAAGATATATCGCGTAATTCGTTAAGTACTAAAAGTACAAATACGAAGAGCTTCCTTCAATATTGATACTTTTGGAGGGAAAAACACACCCCGATGTTGAGGCCAACTTCGAAGTATAGTATTTGGCTTCGAACCAGATTTTGGCGCCAAAAGTCAAATAATAAACGGCTTCGAAACTGAGAAGCCGACTTCAAAGTACATTTCATACCTATGGATATAAGAATGCTCAAGTATTTGTTTATTTCAAAGGGATTAAAGACCTGTTTTAGGTTTCTCGATGAAAGTAATGTCCTTCGAAGCAAAACTTGAGATCTCTTAAGGATGGGAATTGGTGTTCGAAACATCAAGACCAATAGTTGGTTTATATATATTCAAAAAAGATTGTCTTTTCAGACTAAAACAGTGCAGCCCTCAAAAGGAGCTTCCATATTTTTGAAAGTATGGACTGTTGTTCAAAGCAAAATGGTCAATTTAAAACTGATTGATCATACTAAATCATGACCATATATTGGTTATAATTGAAACAATTTTTAAAGGGTAAGATTGTTAGATTCGAAGCACGGATTATGAATGAAAAATTAGCAAAAACTATCAACTGCATTCCATAAATTGAAAAAGTTCACGTTCGTTTTTGTTAGTGTTTCATTTAAAACAATTAAATCCAGATTCGAAGGATAAGATTGTGCAGTTCGAAGCCCTAAATTTTCTTTTAAAGACAAACGGAGACAAGACCAAACAATGCCAAACAAATAGAAAAGTCTTAGTTGTATTAAAGCAAAAGCAATTACATCGAATGGCCCTTTTTGGGTACAAATTCAAGTTCATAAAAGTAAGGAATAGAATAAATAACAAGATCATGAAATTTGGTCCAACTATGATCAATGAATTTTTGTTCTTTCTTTATTCTATCCTCTATTTCTTCTAGGATTGGCTGCATAAGTTGATGTGCTCTCACTTCATAAAAGAGCTCTTCAGCCTTTATTTTGAATGTTGTTTCTCTCAATTATTGTTCTAACTCGTCTATATCCAAGTCATTCCAGTACACAGAGTCTTTATTCTTGAAGTTATCAAATTCTTCAATGAACTCCTCTGCTTCATACTGGGCATGAATTCGAAGGGCGGAGAGTTGGTCCAAAGATTGAGTGGTGGCCACAAAAGTTCGATGCCAGTGAAGAAGCAGCGGAAGTTGGTCCAAAAACATATGAAGTTCTGCTTGGGCGAGGGGGTTGAGGACGTGACCCCGAGTCATAATATCACAAGCCCATCGAAGGTTCTTGAGAGGAACATCGTCCTCAAGAACATTGAAAGGCAAATGAGAAAAGGCCGCAAGCAGAAATTGGGCTTGCTTCCGCTCAGTTGGAGTAGGGGAAGATGGAGGCTTGTAAGGAGAAAAGACCTTATTCGCAGAGAGGACAAGCCTCAGTCTCTTTGGCCAGCAAGGATTTGGTGTAGGAGGAGGTATGGGAGCTTCCATGTCAGGAGAAGGAGCAAGGGCAGAAGGAACAGGGGCATTAATATAATCGAGCCTGTTAGAAGAGCAAAACTTTGCCTTCTGAGCTAAGAACGATGGATCGTACCCTTGTGCCTCTTCTAAGCGTCGGGCAGCGTGCACTATCTTTGTAGGCATGAAGGATGTGTACCATGCTACAAGCAGATTCTCCTCCAAACTGCGCCGTCAGTCGATGGGCACGTAAGGATAAACCACCGAGCTTCGCGCATAGGAAGGAAACTCTAAAGGATCAGTGAACTCGACGAAATAATGGTTAATTCGCTCCCTCAAATCATAGGCCTCAGGTTTCGACCAGCTTGCCCAGTCAGAAGCCCCAGAGGAAGAAGAAGCCACATCCCATGCAGAGGTTTGTGAAGAAGAATTTCCCATGTCCATATTTGCGACTTTCTAAATCAAAGGATTGAGAGCAATTCGTTCGTAGTCCAAGAGTGAGTCAGAAAAAGAACTTCCCATGTTCATATTTGTAAGTTTTTGAATCAGAGGATTAAGGGCAATGTGTTCGTAGTCCAAGGGTTGATAATTTGCAAAGGCATCCATGACCTGAATATAGAAAGGTGGGTAAAGGTGGCTAATTAATGCATGAAGGTTCTTTTGAGGAGAAACAGCATCATCAGATGACTCTTCATGTGCTCGATCAATGGAGGTGAAAATCGATTCGGCCATAAAAAATATATATCAGTTTGTTCGAATACTAAGGTGGTAGGGGTATTCAAAAGATTGAAGGAGAGTTTAATGCAGATGATGAATGACAGTTTCATTTCTGGAAGAATGCAAAGCCCATGCACGTTCTAAGACGTGGATAAAAGACCTAGATCCACTAATATCACCAAGTATTGGGTATATTAGTGCAGGGGGTAATGTTGACTACATATTTTGTACAAGCCAATTACAATTCGACGCGTGACAGAGTAAGGGTAATACAGGAAGACTATTCAAGTCTTCGATCCTGATTGTACGCGTGGCGGTTAGTATTGGTTATTACGAGATCTGAGTAGTAGTGGATCAACAAAGAGATGCAAGGTGATGTGGCTTCAACGGTTACTCACATTTAAATTCAAATTTAAGAGGGAAGCCTAACTGCAAGTGATAGCATAATGGAGCTAATTATAAGGCAACATGATCAACAATCATGGAGGAGCAGTTCAACAGTTAGAAATGCAGTTCGATGGTCATCCTTGAGAAGTATAAATAGCAGAGAAGGCTCACAAAAAGACCCCCAGACTCAGATCCAAAAAACCAGTCTTATTCTACTTATTTTCCTTTTCAGTTTTACATTTCCAGTCTTACATTTCCTGTTCTTTACATTCTTGTACTTAAAATTCCTGCACTGCACTTCGTTCATAGGAGTAGTTTCAAGTAGTAGATTGTTGCTGTAAATCTCTACGAAGCTGAGTTTGGATCATTGTAAGTTTTTCATTTTAATGAAATGCTTCAATTATTCTTCATTTAATTGTTATCTTGTTTAATTCTCCTAAATCAAACCACCAATAAAAGTCCTCTTCATTGAGGCTGAAAGAACTAAAACACAATCGTTTGATAATTGGTTGGCAATTAATTTTCTGTAAAGACTGATTGATCCTTGCTGGCACGTTCGCAATTACAAAAATAACCTTCAAAAGCCAAAAAGCCAACAAAAATATACTTACATTTCATATAATTTTACACACTTTATCATTTTTCTTTTCTCTTGGGCAAAATCTCCTTCCCTTTATAAATCAATTCTCAAATCTTCCAACCAAACACAGCGTTAAGGAACAAGAACAATAAAATGTATTTGTAATTTTAATAAGGTTAAGTTGATTATAATTAGCACTCATGTAATTTATCAAAGTTTTATTTTTATCTTTTCACTTTTAGTTGTAACATTTAACTCTTTACACTTTAAGTTAAGTGTACCCTTCCATTCTTCTACCATTAAAAAAGTTGACGAAATTTGTCATTTGAAACATATGTGACATTTTTGTTGTCTCATTAACACTTTTATACTTTTATTAAAGTTTTACTTTAATTGTTACACTTTCACCAAAATTGCACTTTAAGACCATCTCCAACGATGAATCAGATTCATCACTAGATTTGAATTTGATGAAAAAGTACCACTTTTATCTCTCCAACAGTTTCACCAAAATGATATCAAATTGAGAATGAGCCAAAACTTTCACCAAAATGAGGAGCTGGTGCAGATTTCACCAAAACACTGTGTGTTTACGTTGGAGGAAGGCCCCACCGAACAACCAGCCGATTGTCCCATTGGTCATCCCTTGCATACAAAAAATTGCAAAGCTGTTGTGCAGTGCTTCAGTGTTTTGTTGGCCTACGAACTATTTCATAAATAGGTTGTTTTTGTGGCACTAACAATAAATTTAAGGTTGATATAGATTTGAATTTCTATCAAAATGCAACATGGAAAAGTTGCATGGTATATAGATTTAAATTTGTATCAAATATATCCGTTCTGCACTTACAACTCCAATAAGTTATTGTTGGTGTTACAGAGTATTTGACAAACTTATCGTTGATGTGATCTATAAAATATACCAATCTTTGAATTTTACTATATCATTAGAATTTCTATTTTCTTTGTGAGCTGTAGTTTGACAATATCATTACAATTTCTATTTTCTTTGTGAGCTTCATTGTATATTATATGTTTCTCAAAGCCAGTGTATATCATTACAATATATTCCACTGTTTAAGTTGGATGTTGTATCCTATTGAATTTTTTTCAAACTATGGAAGATTTTGAAATGTTTGAGGAATCACAAACTTCAGAGCATAACACTAATATTAATTTTGTTTTCGAAAACTTCTTGTGTTTCTCGTGGTAAAGTGGTCACAATTATAGAAGATGAAACTTTATATAGATCTTGGTTGACAGTCTCTCAAGATTCCATTACTGGTAGTAGTCAGACCATGACAATATTTTAGGAACGAGTACTTGTTTATTTTCATTCACAATTAAGCAATGAATCAAATCGAAACTGTATTTCTTTGTCTCACCGTTGGTTTGTCATGCAAAATGCAATTAATAAATTATGTGATTTTCTTTAGCAAATTCAATTGAGGCAACAAAGTGGAACAACTGAGGTAGACATGGTAATTTTTATTTCTGTTATTAAATATCAATTAATAAATTATGTGGTTTTCTTTGCTCCTTGGGGAGAAGAGATTGTTTGAACTAGTGTTGCCCACTGATGGTATATACCATCGGCAATGTAATAACTCATATTATAACTGTGTCCATTAATAGTGTAATGGATAGGGGGAGCTTCACCTTGGGCAAGATCAGAAAACAAGGGCGATCGATCCAACACATTCAACTCATTGTGTGATTTAGGCATTCTAAAAAATGTATGCCAAATCCACAAGTCATAAGAAGCTACTGCTTCAAGAATAATGGTTGGCTTTTTCTGATGGCTTATGTATTGACCTTACCATGCCTTTGGACAAATTTTCCACTCTCAATGCATAGAACTAAACTTCCCAACATACCCGAAAACCCACGAACCTCCCCAATAGCAAGTAATCTAGCAATATCAGTTTATGTTGGAGATCCCGGGTATTCTGGTCCAAAGATTTCAATTACTGAATTACAAAAGTGTTGCAAACTTTGAATTGCAATGCTTTCCCTAATACGTATATAATCATCAACTGCATCTGCTGCCACTCCATATGACAATATTTTCATTGCTGAAGTCATCTTTTATAGGGGAGACAATCCAAGAATATGAGCTACATCTTGTTTTTGAACAAAATATAGATCGTGTGTTTCAATAGCATTTAAAATTTGTAGATACAGAGGACGATGCATTTGAAAATGTCTCCGAAATGTTGCAGGTGAATAAACTGGATTTGCTGCAAAGTAATCAGCGAACAATCGCTCAGTACCCTTCCATCTATCGTGACGTATATACTTATATCCTACAACAGAACGACCTTTTTTCTTTGATCGATCAGTTGATTGTAGAATCTGAATCATATTAACATTATTTATCTCATGAACCCCCAAAAGTGTGACAATTTTTTCATCATCAAACTCACTATCAAAGGATGAGGAAGAAAAAGAAGATGAAAATAAAGTGAACAGGTATGAATTTAAGGTACTCATTTGCTTTCAGTTATGGTGCTTTCTAGATATAACGTTCCTCTTGTCTGGTATATGGTACATAGATTAATATGTTTATATTAGTTCTTGGAAGGAAATCATTATTGGAGGCAACAAAAAATGAAAAATATTTAATGGAGGGAAAAAGAAATGGAAACGAAATAGGAAATAGAAATGGAAGGGAAAAAAAAATTTCAGTGCCCTTTACTAGTCGACCGGCCGGTTGTCCCACCGAACGTCCCCAGTATTTTGATGCAAGTTACGGTGCAACGGTTGGAGCGGCTCATATCAGATTGAGGAATTTGCCTTTTTTTTTACTCAGATTTGGTGAAAAAATTGATGAATCGTTAGAGATGCTCTAATTAATCTATGTCTAATTTCTGTTGATTTTATTAATAATAGATAGAATAGTGAGATTAAAACTTAATTTAAAGTGTAAGAAATTAACTATTACACAAGTGTAATTTACCCTACAAGGTTTTATTGACACGTCTACTATATAAATTGTAGAATTGTTATAATTTATTAAAAAAAAAGGTATTGAAAAAAAAATTTCAATTTCAACCAATAGCCTTTTGTGCAACAACCCAAAAAATAAGACTTCCTTAGGAAATTGATTATTTTAATATTTTTTTAATTTTTTATAAAAAAAAATAAAAAGAATAATTTAATAATTTATAATATTTTAATAATTTATAATATTTTATGGTGTGCACGGCTTTTTTTTTTTTAACCATACATTCTATCTGAGAGATCGTCCAGGTCTGCCGCTAAAAGTTGGTCGTAAAAATCATCTCCCATGGCTGGTTCATCTTCCCATTGATTATCTTGGTCGTCTTTTCCCATTAGTGGTGACTCATGAGAGACGTTATGCTGATAGTTAGGATACTGACTTTCATCAACAAATGTTTCTTTACTGAAGGGATATCCTGGGATGGCTAGGTTACAGTATATCTTCTGATTTCTATCTTCGCAAACTAGATGTCCATAATTTCCATTATATGCTAATAGAGGATTATTAGCGATTTTCCTCCATTTATTGAGCTGATCTCTGAGTGAAAATTTTCTACATGGCCAGGGTCTCTGATTGAGAAGTCTTGGGTATCCCAGAAATGTTGAGGTTCCTCTGAGGTACATTTTATGCTTGGCTGGGATGCACCTTATTTCTTTTCACTCTGGTAGCCTGCTATCAATTAATGCTTCTATATATGGATGGTGCTCTTCCATTACACAAAGTACTGAATGAGTAAGTTTATTTCCAAAGCTATTTGTCTGATCTGGATCTGAAAAAATTATTCTAGAGATAAAGCCGTAATCTAACAATTGTGATGCCGTTAGATAACGCATTTTGCCCTTAATCTCTATCTCCAATGGTTCGAACGTTGCTAGATTTATCTGGCAAAGGCAGATGCTGAAATCTAAATTACACTAGCATCGACCAAAATGTTCTGGCCTGTCCATACATCTTTCCTCTTCTAAGCAGGGCTGCTCTTCATCTTCGTAGAGATAAGTCCATTGATAAGCTATGCCAGGGCAGTGACCTCCTGCTATGGAGAGGTCTTGAAGAAACTGCTATATAGTGACTAACTCACTATTTCTGCTTTCTTCGGCCAAGGTCCTCTATTTCTTGGCTTTTCTCACAAAAAGATCGAATGATAGAATGCCTGAAGAAATACATTCTAGCACTCAATTGTTCAAATTCCTCACTAGTGAGTTGTTTGATTTCTTGGTTAGGAAATGGGGCAGTTGTTTTTCCTGGAGCTAATTTTTTAAGCCGGTTGGTTAGGGTTCGAATGGTTGCTCTCAATTGTTTTTCTTCGTCTCGGAACTGGTCTAGCTCTTCACTGACCCTTTTGCCTTTATCCATAATTTTCTTGAAATTTCTGGTAAGGCCTTCACAATGTCTGCACATTTGGAGAGGATTTTGAGAATCTATCTGAGGGTTAGTACTACTGCTTCCAATTATCTGGCTAACTGGAACTCCACTAGTAGCAAGAATGGTTGACTGCATCTTGCCCAATGTGTCCAGGTAATCTTTAGCTATCTGGCTGATAAAGTAACTGGTTCCTATTTGCCTTCGGGCATATATACTGGCTGACTCGAAATCATAAAATCCTTTAAATTGAGGTTTGGGAAATTTTTTAACTAAAGGTTCAACTTCTATCCAGTCATGGTAAATACCAGGCTTGGTTCCTTTGACTACTACATAAAAAGAAAAGCTTTTGGACAAAGGTTTATTCTGAATTTTTGAAAAATATATACTAAGAGAGTTTAGAGCTGACAGACGTTTAGCTGGGTGGTTATGGTTGTTCCAAAGGTTGTCTAGAAGACACTGTTGAACTAGGTCTAGCTCAATTCCTATTAATGGCCTGAACTTGTTTTTGCCTTCATGAATGGGAAGAGCGAATCCCCCAAAGTTCATGGTTTTGTTGTTCTTCATTATCTGCACAAAAATTAAGCTGGTTTTTTTCTTTTTCTAAATAAATTTTCCTACTTAACCGATCTGTTAACCTATTATCACTCCCCTTAATATGTTCAAAATCTACTTTATATCCTTGTCCTACTATACAGTCTAAAATTTTTGCCTATCTTCTGGTATTTAATTTGCGCTCGTTAAGTTTATTATGAAATCTAACTATAGCTTCACAATCTGTCCTAATTGTAAAGGGTTTGTGCAAAAATAATCTAAATTTGTTTATTGCATATACTACTCTTAATATTTCAAAATCTAGGTTGGTTATGGTCATGTCTTTTTCTTTAAATTTTTCATAACTATATCTACAAATGCTTTGTTTATTTTTACTATCATACTTACTAGTTTTAGCTAATAATATTGTTTCCCATCCTAATTGACTTGCGTCTGTCTCCACGAGTATATATTCTGATTCTAAGGGAAGTTGTAGGTCTGGTAAATTTTTACAAATGTCTTTAATTTTTCTAATTAGAGCTATATCTTGTTGATTGAAATATTTTTGTCCTGTGAGTGTAGTCTTACTATATAAGGTCCTATTATTTTACTAAGGTTAGGAATATACATCCGTGCATAATTTAAAATTCCTAAAAATGATTGAAGTTGTTTTGTATCTTCTAATTTATCTGGATAATCTAAAATTTTCTTAACTATGTGAGGTTGTAACCTAATTTTTCTATCTCCTAACTCCATTCCTAAAAATTCTACATGAGGCTTATTTAATACCATTTTTTTCTTGCTAATTATTATTCCATTATTTATGAATTCTTCTAATGCTATATATAAATGATTTATGTGACTATTTTTATCTGGGCTAAATACTAATACGTCATCTATATATACTAGTATAAAACTATATTTATTAAATATGCTATCCATCATACGTTGAAATATGGAAGGTGCATTTTTTAGTCCAAAAAGCATAACTAGCCATTCGTAATGTCCTTGTGGGCAACAAAAGGCTGTCCAAGGTATGCTTTCATTCTCCATTTTTATCTGCCAAAATCCCGACTTGTAATCAAATTTACTAAATATTTTTGTTGTCTGTATTCTGTTTATGAGCTGATCTTTATCTGGTATATTATATTTATCGTCCTCTGTATTATCATTTAATCTTTTATAATTTATAACCATTCTAGCTTTTCCTCTTTTTATCTCTGCATGATTTCTAACCATGAATGCAGCGTGAATGCAGCGCTCCTATGCGGACTATTACTAGGTCTAATTACTCCTAAATCTAGTAACTCCTTAATCTGTGTTCTAAATTCTTCTATATTTGCTGGCATATGATCTATTTGTGCTGATGTAATCCTATAATCTTTATTTTTTATATCTAAACTGGCTAAAACTTTATTTCTTTCCCAATATTTCATGGGTTGTTCTCCTAAAATCTCTATTGTTTCGGCTAATCTTATTATTTCATCTAAATCATTTTCTGTTCTTCTGTATACTAGTTTTTTCTTTAATTTTTCTATTTTTGCAAAAATTTATTCAAGGTTAACTGTTTGTTGAAAATCTTCTAGGTTCCAATAGTCTTCTTTTTCTTCAAAAGCAAATTCTTCTAAATTCTCTAATTCATAATTTTTTATGTCTAAATTTTTTTAAAAAGTATTTGCTATCTCATCAGGTATATATTTTTTGGGCTAGCTCGGGAAAAGTGTTTCTACTAGGAAATAAAAAACTAGCAGGAACTGAATCTACTCCTATGGTACCACCACGCTTCGCACGCAACTCTGATGAATGGGCTATGGTGCTAAAGGCATATGCTGTGGGTGTATGTACAGCTCGTTTAAAGAAGCTGATGTTGTTTTGGCTGATAAACATGCCGTCTTGTAAACTAAGTATGAAATTAAGTCCTAAGATGAAAGGATGATTTTGTCGAGTATTTCCAATCCAAACTTGAGGTAAAGGGAACCATTCTATATGTTGAGTTCGAGATCCTATGTGATGAAAACTAATCTGTGCTCCGTTGATGCAATGTGTATATGTCTGTTTAGTTCTATCAGGTATACTGAATAAAGCTGGGGTTGTTAAAGCTGTGCTCCATCCAGGTGGAACTATGTGTTATTCAATGTATGATTTACTGGCTCCTGTATCTATCATGGCATCTATACTAAGGGTTTTTTCTACAAATTTAATTACACAAGAGATCTCAACTAAATTTGGCTTGGGTATAACAGGGTAATTAAATGGTAAATATGTATTATCTGACTGTGCTTGAGAGTATTGATTAAAGGGTTGAGAATCAACTAGGTTGACTAATTCTAAAGAGTTCATATGTTCTTCAACCAATTTATCTTTTAAAGGGCATTTAGTATGAAATTGTTCTAACTGTTGTTTAAGCTGTCTATTTTTTGCTTCTAAACATTCTATGTCAAAATTAGCTTTAGTTTCTATTTCTCATAATTGTAACTTCAGTTCTCTTACCTGTATTTCTAATTCTCTAATTGTTAGATGTAATTCTCTACTTTCTAAACTACGATCTTCTAGCATCTCGTTGTTATTTCCTAATGTTATCTTATGTGTCATGTTTAATTTTTCTAGACAGATAACACAATAGGTTATACTGCATAATAAACACTGAGCTCTCTTATCTTTAGCTGGAAACCAATTACAATAACTGCATCTAGTGGTATCAAATCCCAGTTCTATTTGAAAATTGTGCTGACATTCAATATCTGCATTGCATTCCATCATAAAGAAGTATCATGAGAATGAGTCATTCCTATTTCTTGGTTGAGTTGTCCTGAAAGATTATCTACATCTGTATCACTTTCTGAATCACTATCTGAACTTATGGCTTCTATTTGATATTCATAATCACTGACTATGCTATAGACTTCTGAATCATCGCTATTTATGCTAACTATATCTTCTTTTAAGTCTTCTATAATATGTAGTCTTTCTATCTGTTTATTAGTATTAGGCATTTGTCTTTTTGGGCAGTTTTTTGCAAAATGATTGGGTTCTCCACATACAAAACAATTACATTTTTTACTATTAAGTTTTCTAACATATCTTTGTTTTCTTTTATCTTTCTATTCTTTAGGTAGTCGCTTATAATTTATTCTATTAAAAGTTCTACTTTTTCTAATGAATTTCTGTTTTTTCCATGGTTTTCTATATTTTTACTTCCAATATTTTTCTTTTCTATATTTTTCATATTTTTTATATTTTTTCCTATTATTTTTATCTTCATACTGTTAAGGAGTATATATTACGCTACTACAAAAACCATAATTTTGTTTTTTCAAATCTTTTTGTATTTTAACTTCTATACATTTTTCTTTAAGTCTGTGGAATTTAAAAACTATCCTAGGTCCTATTCCTAAGGTTCCTTTTATTTTTACTTCTCTTAAGGCTATTTGGGCTGGTAAGTTTGCATAATAAATTGACCATTTATTTTCTATTTCTCTTCCTAGTTCTCCGGGTAATTTTTTAAAATATTTATTTCCTATTTCTTCATCAAAACTTTTTCCAGGTCTGGCTGTCATGGCTAAATATTCTTTGCTAAAGGGTACAACATATTTCCAACTTCTTAATGTTATCTGATCTAATTCAGTTAATGCTATGCTTTGAGTGTAACTATTTCTTTTAGAAGGGTCATATCCTATAAGTATTTCTTTTATAAAGCTAGCGAAATTCCATGGGTTATCTCCTAGTCCTTTAAGTTGTCTAATTGCCTCCTCATATTTTCCTTTAAAGGTTAAATATATACTAAAAGTTGAATCTCCTAAAAGTGTTTCCATATATTCCCACATATCCGTTGATTCAAAGGGATTACTCATCAATGTTTTACTGCATCTTTTTCCCATTTTTCTATTACCTCTTGTCATATCTGAGGGTCGAATCTAGCTAAGTCTAAAAGGGTTCCTTGGTTATTTGCTGGCTGTAATTGTATATTCATATCTGGCTGTCTACGCTTTCCACGAAATCTATAACTTTTATTCGGGTCTGCTTTACTACGTCCTGAACTTGCTAATGGTCTTCTTCCTCCTACTGCATAATGCATTGGTTCTACGTGATCTTCTACAGTTGGTTGTGAGTTACTAGTTCCTGTGCTTTCTGTATTCGTATAAAAAGTATCTTATAAATTAGATTGTTTGGCATTCTAAATATTTTGCTAGGATGTATTTTATCTTCTATGATATCATCTACATATTCAGTATCTAAAACTGATAACACTTCATCATGGGTATCTCCTCTAGCTAAGTATTCATAATATCTAGTGTCTAATATTTTATTCATGTCGCCTATGTAGACGTCCCCGAACGCCCCGGGAGGGAGATCCCGTTTTGTTCATTTAGGGCTCACTACAGTTCAGAACTCAAATGTCACGGTCCTGTATCTAATCTCGCAGAGTGCAATGCAAGACCGATGAATCATCAAAGAGTCCAAATCCGACAAATCGTTTTTGAAAACAGATTTTTTTGAAAAAAGTGCCAAACATGGATGTAGACGTCCCCGAACGCCCCGGGAGGAACGAGCTCCCATTCCGTTCATATTGGGGTCACTACAGCTCAGGACTCTCCAAATTTGTCATGGTTCTAAGTCTAAACCAAAGAGTCCAAATCTGGCAAATCGTTTTGAGAAAACAAATTTTTGAAAGAAGTGCCAAACATGGACTGCTTTGCCAGATACAGAGTCGCCACCTAAATGTTTTTTTTTTAATGGGAAATTTAGGAAACCCTGACTCGGTGCCAAAGGCCACGTGTCCGTCATCACCAAAGTTGCCTCGGCTCGGGAACTTGGGTACGATTGGGGAAGGTCACTTCGTGAGCACCCCCGCTCGCCCGATCAAAGATCGGCCTCTACTAACCATGATATATATTTTTGAAAACTTTGTGTGTCCTTAATCCGGTTATTAGCCTAGGTTACTATGTGATGCACACAACATATAAGTATAGACTGGGTCGCCCTATTGAATGGAATAAATATGTTTAGAACTTAGATTATTGCACAATCACCTTGGCCTCAGATTTTAGAGATTTTAAATAAGTGTTATTCTGAGATGTTTTTGGCTATATTTGTGTGCGACATTTGTAATTTCTTGAATTCTTCTTAGGTTTGAACTATGATCCTACTCGGAATTGTAATGAAAGCTTATTTTGCCTGCCGGTTAGGTTAACTTGTGTTGAGCCTTGCAGTTGTTGTACATTGCTATTAGTCTGAGATCAGATTGCCTAATTGGCTGGCCAGTGAAGACTGCTTTTCACGTGTCATTATATATATAATGTATTCTATGGTTTGAGATTTTTAAGCTAAGGTTTTAGAAGCCAGCCAATGTTTGATGATCTGTTTCATTATTCAAGATGGGTTGGTTCCAAGCCTAGTGTTTCCAGGCGTTTTAGAGGCAACGTCTGTTTTATCACTGTTATTTTGTTCTTACTGAGAAAATTTGGGAGTGCATTGTGTTGATGCACAAGATGATATGGTCATTTTGCGAAAAAGAAGTGCACAGAAAATTAAAATGCAAAACAAAGTATAGAGAGTGATGTAGTAATTTATAGTGATTTTTTGACCTTTTAGTGACATGTATAGTTGACAAACAAGACGTTAGTATGAAGAATTCTTTGACAAAATAAGAAATGTAAATGAAGCTGCCCAGGAATTTGGCTTTAACTTAATACGAAAGTGATTGGGAAATGGGAGGAAAAAATCACTTCAGGTTTGTAATCTAAGAGTATAATAACTACTTGTTTGTATACATAATTTCGGGGAATCAAGTGGCCGGGTAGTTGAGCCTCTGTACTTTCATATTCAAGGTTGGTTGATAAATGATCATTTCTTACCGTATTCCTACATTTTTCATGAAAAACAAATCAAATCTCAATCTTTGAATATGTTGTCTTCATCTTTAAAAGCAGTGTCCTTGCATCGCCAAAGGTTCCTCCTCTCGTCAAGCCTTTACTTGAATAGCATTGTCCTTGCATCGCCAAATGTCCCTGCTTTCGTCAAGCCTTTCCTTGAATAGTTGGGGAGGCTTCCTAATCATTTTAAAAAAAAATTATTTTGCTAATGTGTAGCAGTGAGAGTCAAAAATAGTGATTGGACCAGCCTATGGTATGTTTGGAAAATTATCGAAGTTGTTGGTAAAGAGCGTGAGAGGCAGAGAGTTCACACAATTAAATCAGAAGCGTGAGTGTGGATACTTGTTTTGGATGTTTAAAATCTAATATTGTTAATAAGTTGGTATAATTAAAAATATGTGTACAGAATTAGTACACAGAAAAATATATAAAGAAGCAATGCATGGTTGAAATTCAATTCATACATTGCGGGGTTCATATTTAAAATAAATATTTATCACACAATAAATTTTCTTCATGTATTTTTGTGCACTAATTCTGTGTATTTAACATTGCTCTAAGTTTTTTTTTTTGGGAACGCAATATTGCTCTAAGTTGGTAAAGGTTGTTTTAGTTGGAATGAGTTCTTGAAACCTCGAGTCCAGAGAGTAAACTATTAAGGATAGCATTGCACATATTTTATATTACAACCTACAAATGATTCAACTAGGTGGATGAACAAAAAAGGGAAAAATTACCCATAGGTGCTGTTTGAAATATGTGTATATTATTTAATCTAACAACTTTTTTAGTAGACTTAAAAGTCCTACACGTTTTCTTCTCTCTCTCTCTGCGTTTTCTCTCATTCTTTACATTTTCCTCTTCTTTTTTTTTTTTTTTTTAAATTAAAAGGAAAACCTTTTTTTTAAAACATAAATAGCACCAATCAAAATTAGTGATTAGTTGTGGTGGTAATAACCTCCCAATTGCATTTTTCAGCATGGAGTGGTGGGTTGATGTAACTGGTAGATACTACAACAAAATGCACTTTGGTAATTATTTTTGGTGACTGAAAAAAATTTAGTCGCCATAAGTTGTGAAATTGGAAAATATGCACATTTACAGAACTGTAAAAACCCCAAAACAGTATACAAACATGCTAGAAATGCAATGCAAAATGAGGCTCAAAAAGTGGCTATAACACAAAGTATGCAAAATATTCATCAAACAGCCGAAGACCCTTAATGAAACATGAAGAATGGGCCAAAATAAGACTATCTTTAGTACTGTAAAAAGGCCAAAAATGGAAGCATGACAGGCTGCCAAAGCATGCAAAAATGGAGACCAAAGAGAGGATATAACATGAAGTGGCATGTGGAGGTCCCAAACATTGATGAGCCCTTCTTTAATGTTGAAGAGGGGCTCAAAATAAGCCTATTTTTAGTTCTGTAAAACGCCCAAAAATGGAAGCACACTAGGCTAGTAAATCATGCAAGAAAATTGACATACAAGGGGATATTGAAGCAAGTGCAATATGGGGGCCTCAAACAGGGTTGAGCCCTTAATGAAAAAAGAAAATGAGCTCAAAAAAATGACCTTTTCAGTTTTGGTCAGAGCTCAAATCAGTAAGCATGTTGGCTAAGAAATTGGTGCAAAAATGAGCCACAAAAGGAGGAAAGTCTACTTACCCTTGAAGGCTTGACTTTGGTTGCCTCTTGGCTTGAGTTTGTGGCTCCTTAGGCCTTGGAGAACACCTTCAAACTTCTGGAATGGAGGATGGAAGGGTGGAGGTTGGTGGTGTAGAAGAAATGGTGATGTAGGACTTGGAGGTTTCCAAGGAAATGAGAGAGATGGAGGGGGATTTTGTATCCCAAGCTTGAAGAGCAAATTTTCTCACCTCTAAAAACAATGCTTGCAGCTGGTTATAAGGACCAAAAGGAGAGGGAGCATGGAAGGGAATGGTGGGGGAAAAGGACCAAGGCTTTCCCCCAAGAAATATCCCCCGAATTGAGATCTTTTCTGGGGGAAACAACTATACAGCTGTAAAGTCCCTTTTAAGAGGATCATGGCCGGCCAGTTTAAAAGGGAGAAAAAGGTCAACCACCATGTAAGTGGCCGGCCGGCCAGAAAAAGTGGCCGGCCTGCTAGGTCAAAGGGAAAAAAGTGGCCGGCCACCCCCTAGGATGAAGCCCCAGAATTTAGCTTTTCAATGGCGCAAATCTTGCATTAAATTCCTCCTGTAGAAAAAGTTATGCCCTTTTCCGTGAAGCCGCGCAGATTCGGTCCAACCAGACTTCAACCAACCACATCTCCCCCCCCCCCGGACTTGGACTTGGGAGATTCTTGAGTGCAAAATGAAGCCCCGGAAGTAAGCTTTCCAATGGTGGTGGCCTCATAT
Source organism: Camellia sinensis (assembly GCF_004153795.1). Taxonomy (NCBI): domain Eukaryota; kingdom Viridiplantae; phylum Streptophyta; class Magnoliopsida; order Ericales; family Theaceae; genus Camellia; species Camellia sinensis. The sequence goes on along the minus strand of NW_021038201.1, from coordinate 9,038 downwards.
CTTAATTCCTCTTGTGCAAAGAGTTACGCCCGTTTCGGTGAAGTCGCGCAAATTTTTCTCCTTCCCGGATTCATGCTGAACCACTTTTGACCAAAAAGAAGTTGGCTTTTCAGAAAAATTGCTGGCCTCCCACCCTCCTACAAGCTTTCTAACAGTGAAAATAAGGTCTCCACCAAAAATGAGCCCAAACCGATGCAAAATGAAGGTTCGGGGGCCGAAACGCGCAGCCCGAGGCCCCGAAAACTGGCTGTTAGACACCGGGAGTGGTGTTCGACTACGAAGTGGGTCTCTCAGACCTCAGTGTCCCTCAAAAGAGAGTAAATAAGATGCATGCCAAAAACCGGAGCAATAGGAGATGGTTAAGCGGTCCCGAACCGAGGCACACGGCCTGACGGCTCCGAAAACCGGGAACCGGGCTCCGAAATGGGAAAAATGGCCTACAGCCACAAAATGTAGCCCATGGCCACTGAGAGATGGTCTACGGGACCTCTCCCTCCCCTCAGGAAAAGAAACAGAGAAAATCGAGCTTGGTTCGCAAACCGAGGCAAAGCACAAAAGAGTCCGAAAGTCCGGAGGCGGGGCTCACGGCCGCAACTCTGAAACTTCTGAACAAGCACATTATGCAATATCACCAAGTGCTCAATTGGTGACGTCTGAGTCTCAAGGTCGGTCAAAAATGGGGTGTCTACAATGGACTGCTTTGCCAGATACAGAGTCGCCACTTAAATATTTTATTTTGAGAAATTTAGGAAACCCTGACTCGTTTGCCTAAGGCCACGTGTCCGTCATCACCAAAGTTGCCTCGGCTCGAGAACTTGGGTACGATTGGGGAAGGTCACTTCGTGAGCACCCCCGCTCGCCCGATCAAAGATCGGCCTCTACTAACCATAATATCTAGTTTTGAAAACATTATGCGTTCTTATTCCGGTTATTAGCCTAGAGTTACTATGTGATGCGCACAGCATACAAGTATAGACTGGATCGCCTGAATTGGAATAAAACATTTCATGTTTGTTTTTGAAAACGGTTTGTTACTCATAAGTAGGCTAAAAATGCAGATTTTGCCACCCTCAGGTGAGTTTAGAAAAGATGGTTTTGCCACTAGCTAGTGGGCTTAAAACTCACAGTCAATGCATTATTCCAATTCAGATAATCCAACCTTCACCCGCAGGCATTCAGGCAGATATATCACATAAGCAAATAGCCTCATGGTAAGCATGCTATCATGGCAGTCACTCACACGCATGCAAGGATGCTAAAGCATAGAACTTACCGAGTACTCCAAGCCAAAACAGAAGCTGATTAGAAATCATGCATGAATCCTAACTATGCTGAAATGCCTAATGCAACACACGCAAAAATGCAACTACAATAGGCTCGGCCGTTCGAAGATGGCATGTGATGATGCTACAGCTAACATGTATTCAACTCAGAATTGAAATACAATGCAGTTAGTATGATACACCGAGCCCGGTGCATGCAAGACAGATGAATGAATGCAAACATGCGAGCACAAGTATGCTAATTGAAACATGCCCTAATCTAACCATCATAAGCTGATAAATAAATGGGAGAAAGACGTGGGGTTGGAAGACATACATCACACACATGCACACTTATTACAATTGTGCCCTCGCTCGGAGGGTCCGAATAAATAATACAGTCCGAATGAATAATTAAATATTACAAAACCCTAATTAATTAACAAATTAACTAGGAAAGCAATAAACTAGTATGCAAATTCATGGACAACCTCAGCTCTGTTCCGAATGATGAAAGATGTATGCATGCTCGAGTCGCCTCGTCGGGAAATTCCATCGCGATGCCTCGTCTCACCTTTGTTTGCAACTGATTTTAGAAACTTGCACAAAGCTCCAGAAGGCTGAAACTCCACCTTGGGAAGGTTGCCGACCACGTATTGGCTTGGGAAACACCTACCGACCACCCTTTGTGGTAGATACCAAAAAAGGTGGTCGGCCTGCCAGAAAACCTGGTCGGTCGACCACTTTCTGCCCCTGGATCCTGGTTTTCTGCAACACAAAGCAAGAGAGAGACATGGCAAGGTATTTTTAACAAATATGTGCACGACCACACTCCCCGTCCTTGCACAAGCTCAAGGAGGTGTAGACCTCGATCCTCGTGCCACCAATCACGCATCTCGATGTATGATGGCCGAGGAGTCAAATTACACGACTCGATGTGAAATGAATGCACGTATAAACACAACAAGGCCTAGACTCCATCATGGTTAATCCGGAGTGTCGGCAATCGGGAAGTGAGACGCATTTCGTCACTCAGAGTACGGAATGTCCCTCGTTTCCCGTGCTTAGGCTAACTCATATCCCAAACACAATGCAAATGAGATGGCATACACAATGCGACTAACATGTAACCTAGCATACGCAATGTTATGGACTAAGATGGCATACACAATGCACATGATGTAACATGGCATACACAATGCTCTAACATGCGACCTAGCATACGTAAAGGCTATGGACTAAAATGGCATACACAATGCATGATGGACTTACACCAACATGAGTGGACCTCAGCCACACTCACATCAGTGGCCATTAGATGAAAATGAGGCAACCGAAATGCGTGCACACATGCACGAATACCACGGACCGAACCTAAGGCACCAAATGTCACTCTACCAAAGCATGGCAAGGGATGAAAGATGGCATACAAACATGCAATTTCCAGCACTAAAATATGATGCGCAATGGTCCCAAATCATGGAAATATGGCGCCCAATGCATGAAAGAGGCCCCGAAACTCAAAACTAGGCAAATGCATTGAACTATATTCATGCAAAGAAAGCATTATTTGATCATGAAGTGCAAAACAGAGCCAAGACAGTCCCAAAATATGTACAACATTAGTTCAAAGCATGGCCAAAGAGTGCTAACATGAAGGGCTAAAACAACATGCAATTTAGGCTAGTAAGCATGGTTTACACTACATGTATATGAAGCACAAGAGAGGTCACCAAACCAGACAAAAATAGCAACATGGTATGCTAAAATATGCCCAAATAACCACTGAAACTCAGTCAATGCATGCAAAAATGATGGGCTCCTTTGGAGGACCATGCAAGGGGTTGTTCCACACCTATATGATGGACACACCAAATGGAAAAACCAACTCTGGAAATAGGTTATGAGGGTCCTAAAACCCACCAAAAAGGCCCTGGAATGGGTCAATGAAGCATGCAAGTGAAAGCCCCTTTGAAAGGCCTTGAGGAGGATTGCTCCACGCATGCATGATAGACACAAAATATGGCCAAAGGGGCTCCGGACAGAGTTAAGGCAGACCTAAAAACTCACAAATAATGGCCTGAAACAAGACTTCAAAGCATGCAAAATGGAGCTCCTTTGGAAGGCCAATAAAGCTAGTAAAGAGAACAAGGGGTGAGAGGGTCACCCCTCTATGATTTTGAAGCTCAAAGACACATCTAAGCCACTGAAAATCCACTGGATTTCAGTGGCTAAAAGGCCAAACCAAGGCCAATGCAAATGGTCAAATGCATAGCTCAAAGCATGAGGAAATGAAGCATAAAAGGGGGTAGATGACCCCCAACAGAAAAATGACCTTAAGCAAACATGTTTATAAGCTCAAAATAAAACTTTTTTCAGTTTATGCCGAAACCCAAAAAAAGCTTGCAAATAAGGCTAAGATATGAAGCAAGATAATGCAAAAAAAGGAGAAATAGAGGCTTACCCTTGTAGAGCCGACCCTCAGCAACTTCTGGACCAAGGTAATGAGCCTTCAACCTCTGCAAATCAGTTCCAAGGTGCTTGGATGGATGGTGGAGGTGTTTTGCTAGGAGGTGTGGTGCAATGGGCCCAAGAACAAGGGTTTTTGGAGCTTGGAATTGAGAGATATGGAGGAGTGTGTATGTATGAGCCTCTGAAAAATCTCAACCCCAGCAATGGAAGAGGGCCCTTCCCTTTATAAAGGAGAAGGTCTAAAGCTTCTCAAAGAAGCTTAAAAGCTTCTCAAAGAAGCTTAAAAGCTAGCTTAAACATCCTCCATACATGTGTATGGAGGATGCATTCTGAGGCTTCCAGCTGGCACAGTTGGCTTCAACTCATTGAGACAAAAAAGTAGAAGGTTGGCCGACCAGTTCAAGTGGTCGGCCGACCACTTTCCCTGGCCGGCCGACCAGGGTTCAAAAAGGTCAAGAAGAAATGCTGGTCGGCCATACCAGAAAGGTGACCTCCCAGATGAGTAGAATACAGCTGTATGGTGGGAGACTAGAAAATGTGGCCCAGGAGTGAGAAAAACCAGCTTTCTAGCAAGGTTCAAAAGGGTCAGGAAGAAAAGCTGGTCGGCCTACCCATATTGGTGGCCTCCCAAGTGAGTACAACACCATGGTGGTATGGAAGACCAGAAATTATGGCCCAAAAGTGAGGAAAACCAGCTTTCTGTCAAGAAAATCGGCTGGAGGAGAGAGAAAATGGTTTCCAAAATAATTACTAGTCTCCCACCATACTACCACCTTCTTAATAATGAAAATAGGGTCCATACCAAAAATAAACCGTAGCCGATGCAAAATGAGAGTTTGGGGGCCAAAACACGCGGCTCGGGGCCCCGAAAACAGGCTGTTAGGTACCGGAAGTGGTGCGCGACCACGAAGGTGACCTCTCAGGCCACAATGTCCGTCAAAAGAGAGGAAACAAGGTGTGTACCAAAAACCGGAGCAAACGGAGGTAGTTAAGCGGTCCCGAATCGAGGCACACGGCCGATGGCTCCGAAAACCGGAAATTGGTCTCCAAACAGGAAAAATGGCCTACGACCACGAAACGTAGCCTACGGCCACTGAGAGATGGTCTACGAGACCTCTCCCTCCCTTCGGGAAGAGAAAACAGAGAAAATAGGACATGGCTCGCAAACTGAGACAAAGAACAAAAGAGCCCCGAAGTCCGGAGGCAAGGCTCGCAGCCGAGACTCTGAAACCTCTGAACGAGCACAATATACATCATCACCGAGCGCTCAATTGGTGACGTCTGAGTCTTAAAGTCGGTCAAAAATGGGGTGTCTACAACCTAGGGTGAAATTTTCTAAATCTATCTCATCAATATTATATATTTTATTTTGTGATATTATTTTTTTCTCTGTCATTACATAAAGCTGATTTATGTCACTACGATTATTTTGATTTTTTTCCCTATCTATACTACTAAATTCATCATCTTCAAATTTTTTTGGTGCTACATACGTATATTGAGTGAATCTTACTGCATAACTTTCCATCTGCTTTTTGATATAATAAGTTATCTTGAGGAGCTAACCTTTTTTATTCTAGAAAGTCTCCTAAGTTCCAATCTAGTGCTGCATTATCTTTGGAATTAAATTTTTTAGCTGGTAGTGCCTTTATTCCTTTTGCGCCTAATAACTTAACTATCTGATCATTTGTAAGTCTATAGTGAGTATTGCTTTCTGAGACTGTTAAGCCTAAAAATCCTGTGCAAACTAATAAATTCTTTTTTCCTTTTTTCATTTTGTATCCCCTACTTTTTATTCCTATTTTTATCTTTTTATGAAAGGTCGAGGTTGGAATAGGAAATCTGGTGTAAAATAAACTATTCCTCCTTTTGAATTCATATCTAATTCATAGCTGCTTGTCACGATGCAAACCCGCCCTTATGGGTTTAGCACCGTAACGCCAATAATCTGTGATTACCGAAGGCCTGCTTAACAGTAATGCCAGTAATACAGAGTAAAGGGGCTGGCGGAAGCCAAAACAATAAATAAAAGATGTCCAATGAGCTGTGACAGTCTGAATGCAAAAAGACTTTTTATAAACATGCCACATTGACAACCAAAACATATATATATGCAACATATACACAAACATTCATGTCAGGGATCGAATTCCTAACTATAACTGTATAGTAGGAGTCTATAACATCTATTACAAAACAGAAACAGAAGGATGAATCCGAACACCCCAAAACAGCCGTAGCTTGAACAGACTTAGAACCTCGAGGTGAGGCACGGTGGTTGGCTTGACAAAACAAGAGCTAATCCGATGCTCCTAGCTCTGGTCCGGTGCCTGGACACCTACATATATATATAAACAGTGAGCTAAAGCCCAGTGAATAACAGTTATATAAAGAGGTTAAGAATGAATGTCCTTTCAGTAATTAAACAGTCATATCAGTCACTTAGAAACCATATCAGTCATATGTGGTGCATCCCATAGCAAAACAGTATAGTAGGTCTTAACAGACCGAACAGTCAGTCGATGGCCATCATAACAGTAACAATAGTGGTTCCAAACATGGGAACCGACAGAGATCTCTGTGTCAGTAGCAGTAACAATACAGTAACAGTAAATTGCTATGGATGCCACAAATACAGTTTACAAATAGGACAAACATTCATTCATTAAACAATAACGTTTTAGTAAGCAGAACAGTCGATCATTCAGAAAATAATCATAATTGAACATATCTTTACAACATTGTTACTCACAGAGCACTGGGCTATAGACAAGCTAATAAGCGTCCTCGGATGCCAACCCTACAGTTGCAGAACGAACACACAGAACGAACACACACTCGGGATTAATAACTTAGCCCCTAATTATACTTGGTGTGGTTCTATAACATTATCCTCATTAAGATGCCTTAAACTAGGCCTAGGAATGCCTAGAATGGAATGAGGACGCAAAAATACACTTTAAAACACTTTTCAAAATTTTTCAAAAAACAAGGGTCTCACTCGAGCATGGCTTTCTACGCTCGAGCGAGCTTTCCAAAATAGAGGGGTCGCTCAAGAGTGGACTTCCTCGCTCGAGCGGTTTGTAAAAATGCAAAAAGTGCTGGATGTTGAAAATCTCCGCTCGACGCTCGCTCAATGCTCGCTCGAGCGTGAGACACAGTCCTCGCTCGAGCATAGGTCTCGTCGCTCGAGCGTGCATCTGCGGGCACCAAAAATCTGAGAGCTTGCAATCTACGCTCGAGCCATCATTCCTTCGCTCGAGCAGAACTCTGAACAAAAGATGGTCGCTCGAGCGTAGAAGCCAAAATCTGGAATTTCTAGATTTGCCTCCCAAGCTCAAACCAAGCATTCACCACTTCAAAACTCAACCTTTTGGGCCAATTTTCTGGAAAACACTTGAAAACTCATAGTATAACATGTCTTTGAAGATCAATTTGTAAAATCAAGCCCAAAGGTAAGCCAATTTGAACACAAATTCAAATGTAAATATGAAAAACAATTCAAAATCATACATGCATGAGTTCCCATGAACTCTAATGCTCTAAGGCATGATAAAATGCAAGATTGAGCTCAAGAATATGATCAATTCATGAATCAAAACCAAAATAGAAACATGCATGTGGGAATTTCATGAAAATGACTTCAAAACACTATGATATGGACATGCATGCACACAATGCCTCATAATTCAACACTTTGAGCTAAAACTTAACTCTAATCTCCAATATTTCCATGAACCATGCAAGATGCAACTTAATTTCATAAATAAAAGGATGAATTCCCTACCTTATGCCTAGAATTCCAAGGGTGGACGCTCAAATATGCAAATTCCCTTCAATTCCTTCTAATTTTCCAAGCCAATTTTGATGAACTCAAGTTTTCTCCTATCTCTCTCTCTCTTTTTTCGGTTTTGGCCTAGGAAGATAGATGAAAATGATGCCAACATATAACAAGAAGAATAAACAATGGCCTAGAATTGTCCACTAAGTGGCAATAAGGTAATTTACTCGAACTAATGTGATTTAATATTATTTAATCTAATTTAATCATTCCAAATCAAATTTCAATTAAATCTACCATAAAATTACATAAATTTTAATTAACACATAACACTAATCAGTTTCTGATTCGGCCGCCGATAAGGCCTTCAATTTGCAATTCGAAATTAAAACAGGAACAGATTCATTCAGAAATCAAACAGATAAAAATGCATTTAAAACAATACACTCCTACAATCAATTCAGGATTTCATTCTAATCAGTTACTTATCATGCTTAATCACAGATTAGCACTAATCAGAGGTGGGGGTTGTCACATTGCCTAAAATACTTTGTCCTACATCATTAAACCTACCATGATAAAGACATACAAAAACTTTAGTTCCTAAATTTTCTCTAGTTAAGCCTTGACTCCTACTACAATTAATCCTAAGTGGCTCATTTTAAGGTGTTCATTTATTGCATATTTATAGCTTTCTCTGTCTATTAAATTTAGCTAAATTTTTTCATCTTTATGAGTTACACTAATCATTTGTTCACCATAGTGTTTAAATAGATATTGTTTTTTTATGAACCTTACCTAGCTTATATACATATTTAGCTGGAATTAATTCTAGTTTTTCTTTCTTAAATTTTTCTATTTGTTGTTCTACATCTATAAATTCTTCCATTTTAATATCTTCATCTTCATTACGCTTTTTACTACTACTTTCTTTTACTAGCTATTTAAACATTTTTTATTTTCTGTAAGTTCTACAGGCGGGTCTCTTTGGTAATTTAAGCTTTTCAAAATATCTAACTATATCTTCTTCGTTTATCTGAGATTGGGGTTTGTTTGTTTGTCCTTCTATTCCTTTTCCTTTTTGAAGTATTATTCTTTTTAAAGAAGCTAAACGATTTTCTAAGTTGTGTAGTTGTTCTGATAATTTTTCAAAATTTTCACACAATCTAATTAGAAATAAAATTTCTATATTATTTTGTCTTACTGATATTTTATCTAATTGGTTTATTCCTTGATAGCTACTGATTCCTTTTGGATTATTATGAAAATCTTCTGCTTATTTTAAAATAGTCTGGTAATCTCTATTAGCTTTTTTTATCACTACTCATAAACTAAGATCTTATTAATTGTTCTAAGATTTCTAATTTATGTTTTAACTTATCTTGAATTTGGTTGATTTGTTTTACTTGTTTAGCTATTTGATTTATCTGACTGTGGATTTTTTCAATTAGTTGCTTAAATTCTAGGGCTGAGCAAAGAATCCGTGAAATCCGTAATCCGATCCAGTCCAGTCCAATCCAGTA